>JAQFYB010004334.1:0-16575 GCA_034694085.1 Pogonognathellus longicornis
TTTCGTTCTAAAGTTATAGCGAAATGAGTGAAAAAAACGGTGAAATGAGGTCACGTGGTCACCCTGAACCTTAATAAGGAATAACTTTTCATATCAGACACATGATACATTAACTATAATATAAATAGGTATTAGGATGTATATAGGTACGTTAAAATTACATATGAATAGAGCAAGCTCACAATTAGTATCCCATTCGAATCGCTATGTCAGTGAAGACATTGAGACAATTTTATTCAGAAATCGATTCTAAAAGTATATACACAAGTTTATACACAAGTAATTCCATATATTATTATATGCATATGGAAGTTGGAACATGATTTCTTAGCATCGTTGTTGGTAAAGTAAAGCTTACAACTTACAAATTAATGTAATATAGCGTATAATATTATGTTAGTTAGTTTTCATACTTTCCCATGTTAGCGCATCAAAATGGATAAAATGGTAGCAACAAGAGCATTACATCAAGCATCGAAGTAAAACTGTGTAAACACAACTCCTGTCTGTAAAAAGGGTTGTGTGTAAACACACAATTAATTCACTCGTCAGAGAATTCAATGCTTACGTCATTATTTCATGTATAATATTTGTCTCTCTGTAAACAACCAGTAAATTCTAAAATAAAATTAGCTCCTTCTAGGAACTCCACTTTGAAAACAAAGTCCAATTATGTCCTATAGGCATTCTGGTGGTGTTTTATAATGTAGAAACAAAGGCAGTCAAAGATGTGAAAACTATAAATAGCATAGAGTGCATGAAGTATATTGTTTTCTAATTAACAGTACGTAAGGTAAAGCCTCATACTGTTTAGACTGTAATATGAGTTTTGCATGCTTCGTATGTAGTAGATATGCTATTGAGAATTGAGTGGGGGGTAAAATTTCGCTGAAAGCTGATTTCACTTTGAGACGGTACATCCTACAGCCAGCAACAGCACATCATGTCATATCCATATCATGGCAGACAGACTAATCAAATAGTAAGGCTAATGGAGTAATGGCAATGGCTATTTAGTTTGGGCTGTTATTGATTCTTCTTTGTGTGTTGTGTCTCTGTTCTACTCAGGTTTATATGGAAAACAATAATAACAGCAAAGCATTGAACATTGAGTGGGACTATGGCGTTAGTTTTCCTTAGGGAGCTTATTCATAGGCATTTGCAAATTTGCAAACGTGAAAGCACTCATTATACCAAAATCAAGATAAGGCATTGTGAAGTGTACTACTATGATTGCAATATTGCAAACATGGAGAATATAAAAGCGAACTTTTGATGTAGGTATGTGTGTTGTGTATGTGTGTGTGGTATAAAATAACCTGCAAACCTTATATAACATACGATCCAGCAGTTTAACTTGCATGAATACCTACAGTAGTAGAACATTCAATTCCCATTGGTCTATGAGGCCAAAAGCTTGCCAAGGAAAACTATTGTAATCGTAGTCACGAAAGTACTTGATCACTTCTCTCACTATCACTAGCAAAGTATTTTACGGATTGTGCGAACGTGAGTTGGTATTAGTACATACATCGTATGTTTAGTTAGGTATACACATACAGAATACTTTGTAGAATGAAAGTCTTGATGTGTGTATATGTATAGGTGTGGTATTAATATTAAAAGTATTAGATTTCTTTTCGTAGTATGTGTATACGCGTGTATACCTGCCATTTGTTTGTGCCTTGAGTTTGAGTGTGAGTCCTACATAGTGTTAGTATATAGGCAACTATGGAATAGTAGAACTATTTAATATTGAGAATCCAATCTAATGCAGTTAGTCGTTTCTCGAATGTAAACTTTCTTTTGGTACGTAACTGTGAGACATGCAATTTCCAGCAATGCAATAATGCTTTGTGTCTACAGCTGCATTGAAATTGTAAAGCACTGTAAATAGTACATCCGCCAGCACTTACTTTCTTACTGCGGCAATTACTTTAACATAGTAGTTCCGAAGATTTGAATTTATTCAAGTCGCATTTGCCTTTGCTCATTGTCGTTTCTTTCAGGTCACTTATCGTGGCTCTAACTGCAGTAATTATTGGTCGTGGGGTAATGTGTAATTGAGTTCAAACGGGACACAATATATCTTGAGCCCTTCACAGAAAGAACTTTCATCCAAAATTGAAGCCTTTCTCTCTAAGTTTTTCCCATTCTCAATAATGCAGTTACATACCTCACTACTTATGTAAGAGAGACGGCACTAAATAATTGTGTTTGAATGTCCGAGACTGAAACTAAATCTATCGCTTTTTTCTTTGTTGGATTCTCAAGAAGATTAAATGATCCCATGACTGTAGCCAAATAAAATTTATTTCACAAAGGCTCAATCGTGCATATAGAAAATCCTAATGTCGCGTCCAATGAAGTACCACTTCCAAACAAATTCCCCGTGAACTTATATTATTCGCGCCTCATCTGCTTGCGATTTAATTCGTACAAGGGAAAACCCAGAGAAATCAATACCCCATACATACCTATTGCTATTACGTATTAACATTGTACATTGACAAAATTTTGTTAAAAAACAGATTTCATATTTATATGTAAAGTCCAACTTTCGTATGTATTTGCGTCGTGGAGTTTCCTAAATCCGAAAACAATTACTGCAAGCATTATTAGCTTAGAGTATAATACAGTGTTTTATTTGGAGAGTAACGGAGAAAATGAAATTACTGAAGTTATTAGGTTAGTGCTTAGTAGAACGGGCACAGCAGTATATTACTCTTTTAGAAAACTCCGTTGTCCAGATGAGAAATGTTGGTAGTACAAGTTACCCCATATATAGATGCTCAAATAATAGTAATGGTTGTTTACATTCACTTGAATCTAGATGGTTTTTTAATGCAATTAGATTGCCTAGATATTTAGGGTCTTGAGTTTTCACTGTAAACGATCGGTAAATTGTATACTACCGCAACTATAAAACATGCATGCACGTAAGCACCATAGTGTTTTATTGATTTGGAGAGGCAATGTGAAAAACTTTCACCCTGATTCCGATGTGAGTTGCTCTGTGAGTGCATATCTCCTTCGTTTGAACATTCTTACATTACATGTGCTATAAAATGCACTACCAGTCGGAATTCCGTTGTTTAATTGCACGGAAACCAAGAAGTAATTAGAGAAACTACACACTGTGTTCGAATGCCGTATTACTCGTTATATGTACGTATTACATACAAACAAATACGTCTGTATTGTTTATTGTACAGCTATTGTGGTCTTGTCGTATACTGAAAAAATTGCACATTAATATACATTAGCCTGTACTCTGTACCTATATATGTTTTACTTTGCTGTGCAGTGCACTAAATATTTATCAAGGTCGGTTACATACATATTTCTGTACTATACGGCTATACCAAAGTTCTCTGTAAGGAATCCTTAGCTATACCTATGTATATTTTTGTGATAACTACTACTAATATAAATAGATGGCTAAAAACTAGGTAGTTTAAGTTTCGTTTGAGCGTAGGAAGTTTATTAATGAACAAATAAATACTAGCCACAACCTACTATTCTACACACGAAAACATTTATTATTAATGCCACAAGTACTATACGTGGAACATGGTCTGTCAACTGACAATTAGGTAGACCATAACGATTTATTTTAATTGTGTTGCTCAAGGTAGTTTGGCTACATTGGTAAATTAGTAATATTACCTCAGTATTACAACGAAACTACAGAGTACATAATACGTGTTAGTGTTAAAATACTTAGTACAAGTAGTAATGCCTTTGTCTTGGGAGTAATTTTCACATTATGCACGTTGACTATTGACTTAAGATTATTTTCAATTGATTTTCTGCTGCGCAGTACGCAAATTGAGTTTTAAAATTGCAATTTAATGCAGTAGTTGTGCTGCAGCTTTTTTATACATATAACATTTACTAGGTTAGGTGGATATGTGCTATGCGCTATTTTTATAAATGTTTCAAGCTTATACAGCGTTATCGTTATCCCTTTATTTTGTATAGGAGCAAATGAAATTAAAGCAGCGTTATGCAAATTACTATAGAACTGCTCTGTCGCGAAAAGTCGTTGTTCAACTTTGGCCAGACAAAATCGGAGTATTCGAAAGTATGCAGCCGCTGCCAAGTCAAACCACCATTAACTCGTAAAGACTTTGAGATGGTGGTGGTGGTGAAATTGGGTCTGGGTAATATGCGTGTGCAATTCATATACATTAAATTGTGGTGGTGGTATACGCTTTAGTACAATAGTACTACTTGTACTTAGGTATACAGGGCTTTTTACAGTGATGATATTGCATTGAGAGGTCTGTCATTTGCATTTTGCAATTAAACACGACCATTCAACCAGTTTATTTGGCCAACCACTGGAATATTATTCGGAGATTCCATTTGTACTATGTAAAGTATGTACAAACTTACACCATCAAATCCGATTTGTCGCATCTTTTGTACCTATGTAAATTATTTGCTTTAATTTGCTGACAAAATAGACTCGAGTAGCTAATTCATGAATAAACATGACAAATATTAACTTTAAAATAACTTGCTCAGAAAATTGTTGCGGTTCGAAATGATCTGACTTTTGCAATTTCATTTACAATTAATTGGCAGAAAATCGTAGTAAATAAACTGCTAAAAACTTTAAGTTTCAGGGTCTCTAACAATTGATAAGTTGCAAAACTACATACAAATAAATCTAACATCTGTTTGTCCGTTCATCAAGCACGAACAAAGTGAAAGCGTAAAAATTTTGTAACCATTTTATTTTCTTGAAGTTATGCCTAGGCCATCGCTCTAATCTGTAACAATACGCAAAAGTACAAAGAACCCATCGTCCAACTCCAACATTGTATTGTGCTGCATAGTTGTGGAACTCAGAAACTTTTGTGGAGTTTCTTTGAAATACATTTTCTTTTAAGTTGTGAATGTATTGGAATTGCCGATATTATACTAATAATATGCATTAGTACCAAGAACAATATTTTAGTGATGGCTGCACCTGGACCTACTTTTAATGTAATAATATTATTCTTCTTTTTAACTGAAAACATTGTAAAGGTTTGATTCGAAGAATCATGAATAAATAAAATTCCCAGATCATCAATTCACTTGAAAAGGATATTAAGAACTCTGTGTCGGCAAATGTTATGGTTTGCTGTAGTGAATAGAAATTTTGTACCTATTTATATACGTATATGGATATTGTGATATTTATGCATTAAATATTACCCAATATTATATCTACATTTTCTACATACGGTATCTCTGAGTGCAATGGAACTTTTACCTATTTTGGGTATATGTCAATACTTGAAATGAAGATTTGACAAAACATAATAAAGTATCAGTAAATAAAACCCACGGTACAAGCAATAAATATGGAAGTATTTACTGCACCGTATTGTACAAGATACATTTGTTACATGGAGAGTGGAGATGCCTAAAGGAGATCTACTGGAAAGGAAGCTAACCGTCAAGTTGAGTGTTGAGTGAGTATTGCTTAAAAGTAAAGTGAAGGATGTGAGTGAAAAGGTAAGTTGAATGTTGAGTCAACGGATCCAGACGATCGATTCCCATCCAGGTGCAATGAGTTTCACTCTTTTATGTCTTTGAGTCATTGTCAGTATAACTCCCCATAGAAAGCTTATAAGTTTCTGTAGTTTCTCTTTTCTGTGTTGCTGGTCAAAGGAAGAACAAGATAGATTTCAGTTGATAAAAGTATTCTATAGGCCATTCAGAGTTTGGAAGTGATCGCAATTTGCGGGCAGCTAACTGCAAAATACACCAGTCGTGTGCTGCTATGAACAAGACTTTCTTTTTACTACCGAAGCTCTTTATAGTGTGTTTGTAGAGTTTCAGTAAATGAGTATTGACTACACATCTGGGCATTCATTTATGTTGTATGAGCTTAAAAAACATATCCATTCATTTCAATTGCAACATACTATACAACAATATCACCAAGTGCGAGGCAGATCACAATAAGGTGATGTGTAGGTGTGTACAGAAATACTCAATTAAGGATACCTATCAGGAAAATGTTCGAGCTGTGATACACAATGTCTACTTTGCGTTGTATGCTTGTGTTTATTGTATTTCCTGTATACTTACCATTAGCCAACATATTTTTTGTTTTACTTTGTACATTTGTTCACATCTTCCTTCTTTATGAGCCACAGAAGATAAAAAGAATCTAATGCCACAATTGAGTCGGACCAACTAAGGCAAAGAAACTTTTACGACAACAACGCAAACTATTGCTAGATTGCTACACATACAATTCTTAGCTAACGTATAGTTATTTCTTTGCCCTTGTGTACAATAAGCCTTTACTAAATAACTATGCGAAGAAATTTAAACAAATTCTGTTAAGTAACTTATATGAATATTTGTTCATAAATTAATTATTTTGTTTTATGTATCACCATCAAAAGACTAGCAAAAGTTTTCAGACAATGGATTTACATTTAAGTTTGAATTTCTTAACATCGTTTTCTTGCACAAAAAAAAGTTGTCTCAATACATTTACATACATAATTATTCTCAGTGAAAAAGTAGTTTGGTCAATGTACATTGTACACAGCATGCTATTAGTAAAAGTTGTTTTAGAATAATACAGTTTAAAATTTTGATAAAATTATTTTGTGCAGAGTTGCAGGCTAATGTACGAAGAAAGTGTATGTATGTGGTAGGTACGAAAAAAATATTTACTATTTACATTTATGCAGAATCTACATAGTATACGTAAGAGGGAAATTGTAGATATTGTACGTAAGTATACGGGGGAGAACTGCAAAGTGGTAAGTACTGGAAAACTTTTCATTTGACACTGCTGTGAAGAAGCAAACTCTTGTACACATAAAGTAAATCTGTGAGAATCTGTTAGTTTATGAATTCTTTACGCGTCAAATCCTCTTTTCAACACGAGATTTATGATCTCGCGGATTTTCTTTTTGGCGACGACCTTAGAAATTATTGTGTACTCGTAGTCAGTCGAAATTCTTTCCCTGTGTTTATAGAGTGGAACAACTCGAGATAGATAACAACACATACACACAGTGCAGAATATAATATATATACTCCATGTATAGATCACATACGGTTTGGTTACGGAATAAGCAAGAGATGACAAAGAAATGAGACGAAAAGAGATTAAAAGAGGATATGGATGAATAAAAAAGAGAAGCTTGTTTTGCAGGAAGGAGCAAAAACATGGCACCGTTTCTTCTGCATTATAACAAAACACTTATCCCTACAGGGCCAAATAAAGACTCCGTCCTTATCTTTGTATAAAAGTAAATCGCTGGGAAAATCCTAGCGCACCAAAAGTTTCTTTTATGTTTCTATACAATAAACTGGAATTGTGCTCTTCTGATATGTAGCACAATAAACTCGTTTCATTCTCAGCTACATTCAAATTAGCCAATATACTACACAACATTATTTATTCAAGTTTGTTTTAATTGTTAGTACAGGTATAATCTGATAGTTTGATCGTGTCAACACACATACAATAATATTTCTAGTAAGTACCTACATACGTACGTCTATACAATGAAACTCCTTAAACACAATAAAAAATCAATCTCATTTTATTTTTCATTTCCTTTTGCTTGATTTTGTATTATTGTTTGTATTACTAGCGAAGTACCTACTCATGCAATTCCAAAAGCAATTTTATTGCAGTGCTACTGTAAGTAAAGTTTACTTCTTTGCTCATTTTACGGCTTTTACAAAAAATGGGGCTAAAACTTGTATGATATGATTCTGATTTAGAGTCATAGAGCTTTACACAGACCGAGCAGAGCATGTCTGTTTGTTAACCCTGGCTAACTTATGATGGCTGTAAGAATGTCTCCTTTTGAATTAGCTTTATTTTCATGTCATTATTAGTGACAAGAAAACGGAGCTCAATTGCCTTAAACACACTGAAATTGTTGCACAAACTAAGCTATTTATAATAATAAAGTTTTTCTTTCAAGAATGGATATAGGTAAAGATGACAATGGTTTTGTTGGTGACTGCACTATACCATACGGTGATTACAATGTCTTACTTAAAGTTTATTCCCTCTGTGATATGAAAGTAGGCTTGCTTGATGTAAGACAATAATTTTGCACATTGGAAGCAGAAGTGCAGAGAAAATTATGACTCGTGGAAAATGGGACAAACATTTTTGTTAGCATAGCCAGAGGTCTGTTCTTATTGTGCACCTTGTATCTCTCTGCGTTCGTGTAGCTATTTAGATACAGTTATTTTGTGCCTACCAAGCACTACATTAAATTACTTCCCCATGGGCATCCAGAATTGTTTGGGCAGATGCAATTTTTATTTCTCATAACATTTTAGTTCGCTTGGCATGATTCACTTCTGCACAGTGTCCCTATGGATAGTAACAGCAATATGATTGCCAAACTTGGCTTTACTCAAGCGAGTTTGGTTGAGATTGGATTTTTATTTAGTGGCTCTTTCGTTTATTAAACTTCAAGGAAGCGCTAAATAAAAGTTGCTTCCACTGTATGCTTATTTAAAAAGTAAATGTAAGTCAGAGTCAGAGAGGAAGCTTTAATTAACCATACAGAATACTTTTTACTGGAAATCCTGTACTGGAAATGAACAAAGACGGCAATTAGCTGTTGGATGGATAATCTTATCTCCCAGACTCCAATATACGGCATCAGTGATATAGTCAAGAATTTTATGGGATGCCTGTACTGTAGCGTTACAGAACTTGGTGTTACTTAACATTAGGATTTTTATAAGGATTATAATTATGTAAGAGTGGATATACGAAAACAAAACAATCTGTTTGGGTTTCAAATTATTTCTTATTATTGTCTGTGTGAGACCACTCTCAGTTTAAATGGCTACGTTTAAATGGAAGACTGTTGCATTGTATGTAACAGTAAGCATGTAAAGGTATGTAGGCAGCTAATGAATATAAATGGCTATACAATTCTATGTAATGGACATGGAGCGCAATAGCGAGTCATAATAATGCAATAGAAGTGCAAAATAGAACTGAAATAAGTGAAAATGCAAATAAATTGCACCACTTCTTAACTATAAATAACGATTACTAAGACATGAAGTAGTATTCGAACTGCCAAAGATAGTTATTGGTACCTAACGTACAAAATAGTGTTGTCTGAAATGTTGTCCCCGAATAGTCATTTTCCCCAGTTTGACAAATTTTAAATGACTATCATTCACAATATAACGCAACTTAAGTGTAACTTAAATAATACTTCCGTTTAGTCTCAAGTGGAATATAACAAAGATTACCAGTGAAATGTAAGTTTTATCTACGGTATAATAATGCTGTACAATATATTAAAATTTAAAAAAATACTTATTTAGTAGTGTACCTTTATGGTGAATTTACATTGCTATTTTTTGGCAGAGATATAAGTCTACTTTTGTTTATTCAATATGTAATATATTCATCTTTAATGCAGTTATATTAGGTTCAGTAATGTTTCCATTAAGGAAAGTATGTCTCTAATATAATTATTCTACTGTACGAGATTTCTTTCGAGAAAGTTTATGCTTTTATGCATACCTAGATACTATGTAGATACCTACCTACATAATTTTGAAAGTGGGTAGTTGTTTGTAGGTTGAAATGGTTTAATATTTATAATTTGTATTTTGAAGTTTAGGATGATAATCAATATGATTTCAGTTGCATTAGTTAACTCATCTAACTTGTAAGTTGGTGTTGCGTGTCAAAACACAACGCAGTACTCCCAGTACTGTACAACTCAGTTGGGAATTTTAATAAAACAATCGCAGCAAATCAGATATTGTATTTAAATCGAATAATTTCCTATACTTTCCACTTGTTGATTATTTGACCATTATGTTGGTTGACCCTTTGATTTCCAACTTCGTATTATTTCGAGTTACTCTAGAGTCTCAGAAATTGTATTTGCTCTATGCTCAACTATGCGGCAGAGTCCACTAACCTAAACTGGGAGGTTTCTGCTAAAAGTTAATTGAACTAATCCATACACAAGTCACGATTGTCACCTTTATAATTTAAGAGGAAAAAATAGAGTTTGTAATTCGCTGCGCCAGCAACAAAACTTAAGCCATTAAAAGCTAGTATTAGTTTTCACGCTGAGATCTGCGTGGCGGAATGTGAGATTGGATGGTTGTACACAAGAAACCAAGAGAACCACAAGTAAGTAGCAGTAGCTGCAGTGTCTCTCCTACTGCGTCTCTCAGAAAAGTTTTCTCCGAGTGAATGATTGAAAGCTGACGTCTGTGAGCAGCTTATCTGCTAATACTTTCGAAGAAAGGCCCTTCCTTGCCTTGTAGTACCTTCAGAAATGACAAAGTTAATCCTCCGAGGAAACTTTCATCAGAATCTTATGTACTTGTAAACTATAAAATCTTAAAAGCATTTCTGCTTCTGCTTTGATGATATTAACTCGTTTCCGAGTGTTCTTATTTGTCCTACAACAAATAGCGCTCCTTCAGGCGTTAATAAATGAAAAGTGAAGAGTACCTAAAACCTTCACACTGTGCATTGCATTAGTATTTATTAACGGCAGCGACAAATGCGCAGAGTAGGTAGTAATTAGTAGCCGACTTGTCGAGTCGCATTAGCAGTTTTGTTTTGTCATAGTATGATCTCTCTGTCTCTTTCTCTCTCTCTCTTGCGACATTGCAGCAGAATTCTACCCTATAGTACCACCTGTACCTACGTAATCATTACAATAGTAAGATAAGTTTCCCTGTTACAAAATCAACACTTAATTGTCAATTCTTTTTGATTAGATTGTGAACATAAAATCTCCCTTGCCCTCGTGAAAAATGAAGTACCTATTATAGGTATACCCAAATGAAAAAGGGCTTTTAAAGTATGATTTATTTCCTTAGACACTCATCTTTTAAACAAGGTATTTTTTATTTATTTTTCGAGACGAATTTTTATACAGCAATACAGACTAGACACATTTTCTGATGCAATGTAAGGTTCATTTTACCTTAGTTCACATAGGTAGTTGTATAGTTTTTTGTAACATTTGGGGATAAGTCTAAAGATGTCATCACCTTAGTTGCAGAGGCTTTATCTGTGACATGTAGGACGAATGACCTTGAGGAATCGTCGTGTGTTCTATTGGCAAAGCACTTTCTCTGGTTACAATTTTCTTTGTCGTGACTTTCAGTATTGCACATGTCGTGTATGAACGTAAAAGGAAAAGGCAAGTAAATAACATTAGTTCTGCGTTCAGATTTACTGTTGACAGTTACAGTGCCTTCAAGCTTAAGGCTATTTCACATGAAAAAGGTTTACTCGACATCATTTGGAGAGAATACTATAATTTAAGAACAACTACCTTGTTATATCGTTCCCTCTCTCTCTCTCTCTCAAAGGGAGGCAAGAATGACCGACTCACAATACAAATAGAAAGCATGTAGGTATCTTTTATATGGCTAAGGTATTTCTATGCTCTATGTATGTTCTATATAGGTATTTACTTTAGTGCAAAAAAGACAGGAGATTTGTCTATCCTCCGCATTATGGAATAAACGTAAGTGAAGCTGATAGCGCAAGTTATAAAACCAACCTGAAATGACGAAATTCCATTCGTATGTGAAAGAAAGTCAACTGACTCACGTGATGGGACAACATGCATGTAAACTGTAGCTGTGATTGCTTTATTACAAAAGTGACGCAAATCCTAATCTGTCTGTTTTTATTTGACTTGACTGGTTGATTGTGAAGGGTGCTCAAGCAATGTCCTTTGTCCTTGTAATTTCATTACAATGCATATGTAGTTACGATGTTTATCAGATAAATTAGCCTGTCAAAAGCCCAAGAGCTGTCACTGTATTTGCTCATCCTGCAAACAAACACGGCAAAATGTAGCAAACAAGTACATAGGGTGGTCCATCAAAGAATGAAACACTACTATGCATGTAGGTATACACATGATGCATGGTGTACGTATTTCTTCATTAGTTAATGAAATAAGACTGAAAGTCCTATCTACCCAATATAATATTGATTTGCTGTGTATTTTGTTTGAGCTTAGGCTATAGGTATAATACACACATGATTGTTATTGTCACTTACTAAAAGAACTTAAAGGAACATAGAAATGCATAATAAAATAATAATGGTAGCACTAAACCAAGATTGAATAAGAGTATCTTATTACAGATTCTGATTGCATATAAAAAAGTAATGGAGGGTGTGGGTAATTGTACATTGTTATGTTATGTCTACATATGACATTACACTGTTTGTAGTAAACACATTTGTAGCAAAAATTAATGATAGTGTTGTTTGTATGGTTTTGTAAAGGTTTGATTCGCTCTAACACTGTTGGAGTGAGAACGTCAAGTGATGGAACTGATTTGATCTCATTAGCGGAGAAAGGGAAAGTTTGCGGAGGAAGTAGTGCTTCTTCGACGAGTTCTAATGTGAGTGCAGAGGATGACCCTAATCATCCGCAACATCAGCAACATCTTCAGCAGCACGGGATGGTGATACGACATCCTCACACAACGACCATTCGTGGTGATCCTACAAGACCGCTATCGGTGTCCAATTTGCCCATGCAATCCCAATCCTCACATCAGCAATCTCAACCGTCATCCTCCTCTCATATGCCACAGCAACCACACTCTTCTTCAGCCAGCAGTTCCAATACTACTAATCCAAATTTCAGAAGAATGATGATGCCTCCTAGGACCAAATCCGTTGATTCAGAGTCACCTCCACCTTCAGAACAAGGACTTTCTACGTACGGTGACTCCATTGCGGATCAAGATGTAAGTATTAATGTAAGTTTAGCCTCACTTTGTTATTAGTTTGCACAAAGTTTGCACATGAGATCGTATCAACAAGACATTTCTATGAAACCCTTCTAATATATGACCCAGAGCTCACATTGTCAGTAATAATAACAGTCTAACAGTTATGTACACATTTCTTTAGTCATTTGTGCATAATTTCAAAGATTCTAAATAAGTATACCTACATCTATAGGTATCTTATTTACATGCTTCAAATTTTATTTAGCAAAGTGTGCACTTTAAGAGTAATTTGATTAAAGAAAGACATCAAAGAAATAGCAAATAGGTATATAGTTTTCGTTTGTTTAAGTAATTCTTTGATTCTGAGTGTTTAATTTCACCATGATGTCAAATTCAGCACACCTATTTCATTTTTTTTTCTCTAGAATTACTTAAAAGTGGATTGCTTTCTCCCAGGGAGATGGAAGAAATGCTTTCATCTAGACGATATATTTTATATTCCTGTCCAAAGGACTCCTTTACGAAACGAAATACATACATTATGTATATATACACTTAAACACGAATGCTTCTCTTTCGTTTTAGTGATTGGGTTCATAGATTCGTAGAAATTGTCTATAAATGAGATGTTTACTCTGTGATCTGACGTCTTTAATGAGAGTAGACATTGATGGCTAATTACTAGTCAAGCTCGTGTTCGAATTTCATACTTAGGTACATAGTACAAACATGCAAGTTCACAACAACGCAGTTGTGAAGTAGAACGTAGAAACAAGCAAAGTTTCCAATACTGCGCATTTGATATATACAATCTGTCTTTATTTTCTTTAATCTACCTACCTACTACCTACATTCTGAATTATTGTTTAAGTTTCGGGAAAAAACGTAGGTAGGTGTTGCGAAATAGTGTGAGAGAGCTCTGTTTGTATTAACTAGTCATTAGTAAAATAAAGAGTTACAATACTTTGGTAACTAGAAAGTACATTTCACAGACAAATACATATAGATAAAGACACTGTTGCAATAAATTGAAAAATATTACTTACCTTGATAAAATATCTAGCGAAAAGTTAGGTTTGTGTAGACTTTGTAAGTTAGTATTTAATAACAGATGTATTATGCATGAGTTAACAATATCAAAAGTAATTCCACATGGACAAACTGTCAGCCATTTCAAAGGACAAGTGTCACCTGAACTTTGGCAATTTTCATTTTTATATGTCAGTAGTTCGGTACATGTATAAGTCACGTTGACTCAGAATTATCTCGTTACTACTCATGCAATTATGGAAGTTATGAAACAAACTCGAGATTTTGAGATACTTTTAGTAGGCTTCAGAGACACATTATTCAACAAATTACAAAGCAATGTGGAAACTTTGGTTTCATACACTTTCGCTCATTGCATAGGTACACACACCTCTCACTCTCAATGTCACAAGTACAAAATTCAGAAACAAACAACTTTCTCCAATGTAGTAATTAACTAACCTACCTGAGAGAGCCAGACTCTGAAAAACACTCGAATACATATCTTTGTTTTCTCCAGTCAAATCCGGAGGATGGTTGGTTGGTTGTGAGGTATCGAATTACCAAAGCAAGCCAAGCAAAACCTCAAGTTTAAATAAATAAAGATGAGAATAAATATTCAAGGTAAACTCTGAAGATAACAAATAATACAACATTTCCGTTTCTCTCAATAGTGACTGTATTAAAGTCTAGACTTAGACAATCCCTACAATGCGATTCCCAGCATTCTAATTTCCATATTCTTAATCTCCGTCTTAGAATAAATTTAATTTTCGCTTGGGAAGTTGAATCGGATGTTCATTGTTTGCACTATAACAGCACTGATCCGGATAAGTCTTTTGTAGTAAAATAGTAGTAGTAGGTAGAAATTAGAATGAGAAAGGAACGAATTTCTATTTCGTTGTGTATAATATGCCTACTCAGCAGTCAGTGCTCACCAAGTAGATGATGAACACAACTACCCGCTTTTGATAGCGTACGATTTAATTGTATGTCACACTACTGCTTTGGAATCAAGAAAGCGTGAAATGGACTTTTGAGAGAGATAAAAGGATTCAGTGTTTGCAATATCGTTGATCATAGTCAACTATGTACTATTGCCTGAAGGCGCTGGAAACTATACGACATATTGTATTAACCCACTCTACTCTACTCACTTACAATTCCCTTTCAATTTGCCTTGCTAGATTCAGATTGACTTTCACTTGTGATTGACAATAAAACTTTTTCTATTTCTCCGTAATATATCCTGTTAAAACTATTTCTTTAAGTACCTATAAAAAGTTTACTACAGGCAGTTTTATGAATTACGCCGGATTCCAGGAATCACTAACTAATTATATTGCAAGGACTTATTTTGTACCTATGGGCAGAAAGGATGAGACGATAGAATTATTATTAGCACAAGATGACGTGATTAGATTACTTAGTATTAGATTCATTCTTTATTTTGTAGGAATATGCCTATTGGTTCTTAATTCTCTTTTTATTTTTCTGTAGGACCATATCTTTGAAGTGGAGGAGATGTCATTAGTGGAAGGTGAATTAGGAATGATTGTGGAATCTGGCCGTGGACCCTCGTCACCGATTCAATGTGGGAGCTTAGAAGTGGCTTTCGACTATGAAGCGGCGGCACGAAAAATGACTGCTCACATTATCCAAGCACGGGGAATCCCGCCTAAAGACATTGGTGGTGCCAATAATACACAAGTAAGCAAATTCTATATACATAATGTATAAATATTTCTACTTTCACTTACTTGTTTACACTTACATTTTTCAATGTTGCATTGAATTTCTTTCAGTTGTAGGATACTCTCATTTATATAGCTTGTATTTATTTATTTACACAATAATCATTATCGAATTCTCTATGCTTAAAAGCAGGATATTAAGAGATTCTTCGAGCATTTGTATTTATCGTTAGAAAGAATTATTATTTTAAGAAAAAATTGTTTTTTTAGATACGAATAGTCTTATTACCACATCGAAAACAGAAACACAAGACGAAGGTACGACCTGGTGAAAATCCTACTTTTATGGAAAGTTTCGTGTTCAGCAAAATCAATCCTGGTAAGTAAACACTACATCATATAATAAGCGAAATTTTGTTAATGCTGACTGTGGTTGTTAACTATTACCCTTCATGATTCGAAAAGTTCACATCTTTAAACAAGTAGTATTATCTATTCACGTAATTACATTTAATACCATCCATGAAACCATCTTTACACCTATAAAATTATAGGTATCTATGTGGTGAATCTAAATGGAACAGTTACATTATTATACAAATTACACAAACTTTTTGAATTTAAATAATAGAATCTGGTTCATGAAGCGCTTTTGAATGATGAAAACAACTTTTGAAAACACTGCTATCAGATTACAGTGTGGAAAGTACTTCATTGCTCCACATTCACCATTTAACAATCTAATGGCTTGTAAGCAGGTGAATCGGGTGAAAGTGAAATGTTTAAAGCCACTACTGCACTGTCACACTGCACATTATAGGTTGGCATCTTTGTAAGTTGCTCCCTGTAGGTTGGTTCATGTACAATTTTCAGCTACAATTTTATTATATATACCTTATCAAAGCACAAAACAAAAGATTCTGCATTGCATATAATTTTCGTATTCTGCCAACATTATTTTCTTAATAATTTTCTTAAGGTTGGCGTGACTTGGTTGAAGAGATTTTCGAGACATTGGAATTTGTATGAGTATAATATCGTAAGTATTGCTTCTCTCTCAATGCCAGTTGTAGCTTGGCGCGAAAAGACTAATATT
>JAQFYB010004335.1:0-16571 GCA_034694085.1 Pogonognathellus longicornis
TACACAACAATTCCTCTTGCTATATGAAACAGCCGTAATACCCCCCGACACTCAGAGCAAGTGAATGAAAAGCTTTGGTGTGTTTTGCATAGTATTAATTACCTATACAATAATATAATTTTTAAGGTTTCAATTTCTTAGATGTTATACATGTAGTTTTAGAAAATCGATGGATTGAATAGTACCAAAGTACCCTAATGATGTTATATTATTATTATCTTTAATGCTACTAGTGAATGTTCCACAAAATATTGTTAACAAGAGAATATTAAAATGAATTTACACAGATAGATGCAAAATTCTTGGTTATATTTTGTATTTTGAGTTGAATTGCTTGTTACCACTAAAACCTTTAGTTAGGTACTTACGTATGAAATCATTGGAATATTGAGGCTTGCAGCTAAGCGAGCTTCATGCAGACAAGTTTCTTGAGGTCCTATTATGACCGATACATTGTGTGTTTGCCATAAAGAAGCAACTTGTTTCAAGCTGGTTTCTTCGTCTCCACTTGTTTCTGCAACTATGAGGATGAAATTAACATTGATGTGTCTTCCGAAAAATGGCGTCTCTTGCAAATCACTCAAGGCGTATGTCAATCCTCCGGAAATTGTAAGACCAGGTCGGGAATACTCTTGGTCGCCAGGTTTTCTATAAGACCCCGTCATGTAACCAATTTTGATATCAATGTGAACAGGAGGATAGTGGGAAGCTTTGCCAAATAAACTGTCACTGTGATTTCGACCACTCACGGAAAACCGTACGTTGGCAGAATACATTGGTAAAAAACATAAAAGAACAAAAACTACTAGGGTTCTATATATTTGCTTCCGCTCTTGTTTCACTCTCATCTTTCCTGCGTACTTTTTCTTCGTAGTTTCTTTCACTTTGGCTACATTAATACCCAGTTTTCAAAGTTTTATTCCATTTCTGTATTTTAGATTCACATGGGGAAGGTCTTAAAACGGATTTAATGTTAAAAGCCTTTAAATTGCTTGTGTAGAGTGTTGATAAGAACAACCTAATGCATTTTTTATTGGTGTTGGCTTATGTAACAAATGGCAAACTATTTCCTTCCCCTCACATTATTGGGATGACTAGTCTTACCAAGCAATGTTTGCCATTTCAACATTTACAGGAAACAGTTGTAAAAGATAAATCCAGCTTCAACAGTTTGATTTCACTGTTTCTCCTGTTGGTAAGTGGCAAACAGTAACCGTTTATCATTCAGCTTTAGTTTCTCAAAGATATAATCTGAACACGTCTTGCTCAAAAATCCACTTGTATCCTAATAAATGGAAAATATTTGATTAACACCCATACAAATATTTGTATTAGGTATTATGCCATTATTGTGTTTTAAACCTTTCAAGGCTCATGTATCTAACTACCTAGGTATATTTAATAACACATTTGCATATATATAGTATCAGATGCAAAGCATTTAAGTGTAATTCACCTTTTTTGAAATTACTAAACCCCAGTTTTGGGGATTTTGCATAAATTGGCAATTTATGAAAATATGAAATAAGCAAAATGCTCCTCTTTATAAAGCAAGTATAATTGGCGTCTATAAAGTTTTCGAATTTCTCTTTAGTTTACGAGAAAAATACGCTATGACTGATAATTGGTGAACTTTGACCTGGCTCTAAGTCCAAAGCCAAAAATAGTTCGCAAAAATAGTTCTACTCAAACTGATTTGAAATGGCCCTAGGCGGAGGACAATTCCCTAAAATTAAGCTTTTTCTTCATCAGCCTTCCGCCTATAAAATCTGATTTTTAAATCTACAGATTTATTTAATCCCTTATACACGGAAAAAATGTTATTGCAAGTTGCAACAAGGTATCTGTTATTCGTAAAGTATAAGTCATATATTATTTACGTAATATATAGCAGGGCTAGAATCACAAGTTGCATGAAAAACTTAGCTGCACTGATAAACGTCTTGAATGTACATAAATAATTCCCAGTTCACCGTTCACACTTGGTCCTAAAATATCTCTATGATATATGTACACTTACTTCGCTACTACTAACATTGCACTTCTACAACAAAGTCTGCTCCTCTGCTCAACTCATTTCATTACAAATCATAAGTTGGCATACGATTCTTTATAGTGGTACTAAGAGCACTTTTGGAAACAAGGAACTGACAAAGTACCCTTTGATTCCAGCACTGATTCTCAATGTTTAGATCTTTAAGCAAAGGTAGGTACACAGCTACGACAGAGCCCTGCGAAGTAATTCACCGTGAATGATGTAGTACATACGTAACTATACGTTTTAGATAACTTTGTTCATGAATGTTGTTGGCATGTTCCTAGTTGGCTCTTTGTAGTATTTATTAAAGGGTCACTGCACAGACCATTAACAATGAGACTATTGTGTCTCAGAGTGGGAAGCACCTCTATATCACTACTACTACTGCACTGAAGAAAATAAATGTAGCTATACATGTAATGTACTCGGTCTATTAAGAACCAGACAGATTAACTGCATATGTTGTACACTTCCAATCCCAACCGTTACTTGGCAAGGAGGTTTTCGAATGAAAGTCATTGTAAAGGTGAGATTTACGTAGACGCAGATAGATTCTGGACTATAGATGTTCACCCACTAAACAAAACTGATGTATGGCACAATAATGGGTGCAGAAGAATTCACTGTTCTGTTGTGTAGATTGGCTCGCTTGACATCAGTTGAGCAATCGATCTACTTATACGATCTATACCATAATGTATGTAAACTGAAAGACTTTTGCATGAAGAAAGCAACTTTAACTTAATTGGACACACACTCTCAACCCACTGAAAAACCGAAAAATCATCTAAAAACGGTCTTTTGAAAATCTATTTTGTCTAAAACTGGACAACTAATAAATTATTGTAGTTCACAAATGTATGCACTGATTATATTGTTATTTTGATGCACTTCTGTAGTTTTATACAACTTTGTATGAAAGCTTTTGCCTATTTTTCCGAAAAATGCATGGTATGGCTTTTTGGTGGTGATAAGTGACTAGTGGTTGGTCTGTATGAGAGATTTGGATTGCATTCGACGGCTGACACTATACTAACGCTATATTGCTGAAAACCCGGGTAAAATCTCAAGGGACACAAACAGGAGAGTACGAAATATTGTAAGTTAGCAGAGCATCAGAGTAGAGTACAGCGTATACGGAACGCTAGTGCTCTTCTACTCGTTCAAGTTACATAGATGTTTTCATCTCTAACACGCAGGAACCAGCAACTTGAACTCTTTACGTACGAGACGCTTTCCACTATGTCGACGCATAAAGAAGCAACGCTCTCCTTAACTAAAATGATTACATGCCAAGATGTAATATTGAATTCATTTGAGATTCCAAAATGATACCTTTACCATTATGGGTATCATGCTTCATTTCATTTTGCCCACTTTGACAAATCTTGTATGTATTGCGATTGAATTGAATTATAAAATGCGTATGACTTTCTCATCTAAATAATAGAAAATCTACATTAGTGTGCTAACACCACCACGGAGACGACGGAGAGTATTATAATCAGGGGCCACCTTATGTGGTTCAATTAGATGTAACTATGCAACATTACAAATGGAACCAGTAAAATGAAGTTACATATAAGGTATAATAAAATGTTTTTATTTTGAGTGTGTTGATGTTAATTCTTCATTTCTTGTATATAACAGCATTTTTACAAATACATAAACTTGTAAATAGCTCATGACAGTTTTCTATATCACAATCTAACTCTTGGTTCAATTCAAAATAATTTTGAACTGTCCTAATCATAAAGTATTTATAAATAACACAAATCTCAATTTTCAATTTGAAAATCAAAGTTTAAAGTTGGTTTAATTTAAAATAATTTTACACTTATAATCAAAAAGCATTTAGAAATAACACAATGTCCTATAAATTATTGATTATCATCTTACGGCGGATCAATATTTATCAAAAACCTTTACAATATTTTTTTAATATTTACTTAAAAAAGCCAAAATATTTATAAAAATCAATAAATATTTAATTGCTTTAAAAGTATGTGTGAGTCAAAACACGCGTAATTTGAGTGGCTATAAAAAAGGGCACAAAATTCATGCGTAGCGCAAAAAATATCAATTTACAATTAAACAAGTAATTTTACAAGTAATCTTTTTTCGGATTTCAGGGGGACAACTGACCATTCTCCCTCCCAGGTATACGGTATTAAGTCAAAATATTTACAAAAATACACTAAAGCCCCTAAATATTCAAATGACGAGAAAGATGGAGATACGAGACCTCAGATGTGTAGAGGAAGAAGCAGTCGGAGAGTGTAGATTCGGAAATCAATAAATATCCACCCTTTGTTGATTATTGATAAACAATTGACTAAATATGAATGCACAGGAAAATATGTTTGATAACTTAGCTATTCCCCCGAATCCTTTTGGCTAATTTTAAATCCTGAACATACATAGTCTTACGCTTTGCATGCGATGTAAGTAGGTAAGAATCTTCGAAGAGACCGATTAAGTATGCTTCCGTTGCCTCTTGCAAGGCGGCTAATGCCTGAGAGGTATACCTATAATCGCATAGTCCAGACAAATTAATAGTTGCTTCTCTCACAACTCTAGAAAATGCCACCCTGGGTATAAGGAAATCAACACTTCTTTGAAGAAAAAGAATATGTTGGTTTATTTTCGATTCCTTAGAATTTTTTTTCGGGATAAACTGAAAGAAAAAGCCACAAATATTATAATTTCTATAACTATAATTTATACTTACTTTTTAACCACTAATTTATGTACAGTGCGTACCGTATATGAATTCCTCTTTAAAGGCACCTCTCTATTTACGTTGCTGCGTTTCTGAGGTACAGACTTTTTAGGTTGTCTCGCCGTTACTTCCGGTTGTTTAGAAGAAAGCACCGGAGGTTTTGTATTTTTAACAACTGAAGGCTACACAAAAATAAACAACTGATTATTATCTGAGAATATTAATTTACAATTTTTTTGTTGGCAATAAATACCCGAGGTCGAGATAGCTTTTTGGTACTGGTAGCAGCTAATTCAGGTTCTACATGAGCAGATTGAGGCAAACTTGTTGGTTTACGTCGTCTTGATGTAACTGGTGATCTTGGGGTTACTGAAGATCTTGCGGTTACTGGTGATCTTGATGTTAGTGGTGATCTTGGGGTTACTGGTGATCTTGGGGTTACTGGTGATCTCAATGTTACTGGTGAACTTAATGTTACTGGTGATCTTGATGTTACTGGTGATCTTGATGTTACTGGTGATCTTGATGTTACTGGTGATCTTGATGTTACTGGTGACCCAGGTCTTCCAGGTGATCGTACTGCGGACTTTGCAACTGGAATTGGTTGTAATTGTACTGTTGGTGACCTCACTGGTGACGTGGATTGTTGAATAGAACTCAACTTTGATTCTTGGGTAGTGCTTGAAGCCTGAAAGAAAACCACCATAACAAAAGACGGTATTATAAATATTATTTATCTTAATCGTATAATAATTAATCCAATTTTTTTATAGCTAAGGAAATAATTAAGCATTAAGCATGGCTTATTACGGGGTTAGAAAAAATGCGGGGTTCCGGGGCTGTCAGCCCCGCGGGGCACTCATAGTGCCCCGGGGCACCACGGGTGCCGGCAAAGGGTGCCCCGCAAAAAAATGTCTGTAAAACTAAAAATAAAGTAAAAATTAACAAAAAATGGACAATTCTTTTTTTTATCAGCCTTATTAATGACAATTATTACATACAGGATATAACTTTTTATTTTTTTCATCTTTTCAAGTGAGTAAGAACAACTATTCTACCCAAAAAATAAGATGCCCTGTAGGACGCCAAAAAAAATTGTGGTCAAAACCCCGCAAAATGGCTCTTTTTTTCGATTTTTGGGCCCGAAGTTGAGAACACCGCATTTAGAGGCAAAGGTGCCCATCCCTGGGCCCTGGGGGCACCAAAAACAGAAATTCCAATCCAACTTCGGCTTATTAGCCCATAAAATTCTACACAACTTTCATGTATATGTCCCTGTATTGTATTCAAAATGTAAATGTAACCCTGATTTTACACAGACGCAAAACAAAATATTCTTATACATTGAGGGAGTACGGAAACTTGTCAACTTGTACCCCAGATTTGAGAGATTTGGGGATGTTGGCGAGGGTTTTCCACATATCAGAAGGTACAGTCGTAAAGACGGTAAGTTGGAAATCTTTATAAAATCGAAATGGTGGCCAATAATGACATTATTTTTTATTGATTTTGAAAAAGATGATTAAGATTAAACTGTCAAAAATTGCCCAGTAAACATATACACCGCAATGAATATTAAAACGAAATTAGTTTGTTTCCCATACATATATTGAGAAAATTATAATTCTGGGCAGTGAACAAATTTTAATTACAGAAAATAAACTATTGCCAATTATTTTGGCACATGCGCATTACTTGACATCGACAGTAGAGGTGTCGACGAGCCGAGCCAGCTTATGGCCCGCTCGCCCAAACTCGTTTTCGGGCGAGTTCGGGCAGCAAAACTTAGCAGTTGTTTCGGGTTCAGGCGAGTTTCGGGCAACAAATGGACAGCTTCGAGTCGGGTTCGGAATGTACAACATGGAGTCATTGAATACATTAATCAATTCAAATCCATAAATACAATCGTCAGATGAACTTTTAGATAATAGTAATGAATCTTGTAAAAATGAGGTTTCAATTATTATTCATTTAATGATATGTAGTGCAAATGCAACAAAGTTCGGGCGGGTTCGGGCTTGAACTTTTCGAGTTTGGGCGGGTTCGGGCTTGAACTTTTCGAGTTTGGGCGGGTTCGAGTTGGAAAATATCTGCTCGTTGACACCTCTAATCGACAGTACATGGACAATTCTTAGACCTGAACTAAAACTCATGTGTCCGTGCATTTTAGGGTTATTAAATACCGAGAATTCATTATTGTTTATTTTGACATACGCATATTCCTTCAAACCGACAGCGCATGCGCCATGCTATATTGGCAATTATTTTGACGCATGCGCATTATATCGCACCGACACCACTACTTGCGCTATACGGGTTACATTACATAATACATAGTTACATATTACATATACATACTACTTACTACCTACCTGAAAGTTGTATAGAATTTTATGGGCTGTCCAGCCGCGCTAATATTTTCTTATCGGATACCGTCCATTATCTGACATCAAAACAATTTTATTATAGATTATTATCTGACAATAAATACCTGTGGAAGTCTCCTAACTTTGTCCCGGCCACGAAGCCTTACTGGAGTAACTCTTTGAGATGGTCCCACAGTTATTGTTGGGTTTAGATGAGGTGAATGATGAATTAGTGTATTTGACAGGCTTGCAACACTACCCTGCTCAGTGTATGTTTGCGACGGTCCACGGGGCGATTGTCCAAGCAGGCTGCTGGAATTATCTGGCGTGTTATGTGACCTGGTGACTTCTCTAATGTCCTTAAAAACTACTCTTGGTTTTAAAGGCACTTCATCAGATCCTTTCCTAAAACCATAAATACTTGAGCTGTTACCACTCCAACCGCTTACGACACTGCTAACGCTTATGAAATCTGATGATGCATCGGAATTTTCATCGACATCTCGGTCTTCGGGAACGATACGACGGGGAATTTTAGCTCTTCGACTCATCGTTTATTTCTTATTCGACCTAAGAATTTAAAATTATAAACTGTAACAGTACATACATTCGTAATTAACGTCAAACGTAATAATTTTTCAGAAATAGAAAAAAATTGTTCGAATTTTGAACTTATCAAACAATAACTGACAATTTTATTAATTCATTTGTCATTTAGTTGTTAATCTCAATCTAAAAACCCCGGGACGATTTTCTTAATTCGGGACATTTTCAGGACGCCCAGGGCGAGGTCCTCAATCCGGAAAAATCCCGGATCGATCTTTAACTTATAATTTCATTAAGATTTAATATTGAATGTTAATTTTACAAAATTATTACCGGGTTTACTTTTGACACTTCCGACTTACAATCTGTTTGCTTTTAAGTGAATTACAAAACAATACATAAAGTTACCAATGACGAATTTGGTGAATGAGCAAAAAACAAAAAATTGTTTCGTTGACCGTTGAATAATTGATAAATAACTCACTGAGAAGATCAGATCAGAGTGATCAGACGAGAGTGTGTTGCCGCCAAGTAAATTGTTGTACTGTTGCCGCCTCCGAGTTTCAGCAGACCCATCCAATGACACATGACGGAACTTTGTGGTCTTGTGGAAATCCTTTGGCGGACTAAAATAAACTTTTACTGTTGACTGTCTACAAATTTTTTATCAGTTTGTGTCTACTCTACATTGTCTACATCTACACCTACAGTCAACAGTCTACACTCATTCATCATTACATTCAACATTAGTCATTTGATTGTAAATTAAATACAAAACCAGACCAGTAGTGTCAATTGACATTTAATGGGCAATAGTCACATTCAACATTCAAGAATTAAACAGCACAACAAACGTCACAAAAGTTTGTTTTGTTATTGTTGACACAGGTGTGAATAAAGTTGAATGTGTTTACTTACATTACATACAACAATACAATCAACAATAACGTAAGTTGTAAGTGAACTCGTGAATGTTATTTTATTGTTGTTGCTTTGAATTTGAAATTGTTGATATTGATAGTAGCAAAAATCAGTCGACTTATGAAATAATTTTAAGTGTCAGAATGTGGATTGATAAAAATGTAGCACTCACATTGTCACATTCAGTCAATATTTGATATTGAATATTATAGTTGATAGTATTGTTTGAAGAGTTGACAATGCATACGTACGTTGTACGTGTGTGTCAATGTCAAATGTGTATGTTTTAGTTTTTCGGGTTAAATTAATTGTTAAAGAACCAGAAACTGTTTTGTGCAAAGTTGAAAGTTCAATTGGATGTTTGAGTTTAGTTTGATTTGTTTTGAGTTTCGGTTCCTACACTACTTGACAGATAATCCAGTTAATGTCCTATCCTCCAATCATTGTTATAATAAGTAAGTTGTAAGTTATGGCTAATGACCAAGACAAGAATGTGCTACAATTGGTTAAATTGTTAATTATTTGAAGTGTTAATAAGTATTAAGCCTGTGTGGGGATGGTATGGTGAATGTTCACTATTAAGCTTTGAACTGATAAACTAACAAATACAATGAGAAAAATGCAGACGTTTTGTTGCGTGTATCGTTTACTGCGTTTCAAAAACCCATCAACCGGAAAAATATTAAGGTACTACTATTATACCAATAAAGGGATTTTGATAAGTAATGGCTGCATTGCATACCCTTCGTACCTAACAACCTATCTATGCAAATGCAATACATAGCTCTATCTCTATGTATTATGTATTTTAGAAGTCCTCTACTATCAATTATTGATTTAATATTCAATTTTTATAATGATTAATTTGTAAATTATGTAAATGTTTCATGAGGTATGCTGTACGCTGTGTAGTAATGATGATAATATTTGTTACACTAGATTCGTAACTTAATGTAATTGTAAGTTTAACTTCATAATTTTATTACCTAGGAGGGTGTTTCCGTTAATGAAAGCTGACATTGAAGATTATTTTGAAATCAAACACAGGTCAATCAGTTCATGAAAGAAAAAGTCAAGTATCATTTTCATTTTGAACCAAAACTTGAACGTTAAAATGTTATTAAATTAAAATGATAACATTAACATTATATACAAAACTTACAAATAAGCATGTTAAAAATGAGGTTTATATCTTAATAAATGACAATAGTGGTAGTGAGTGGTTTCCTATTTAGTTCCTTATAATATAATGTTACAATGTATAATGCTATGCAAAACTAATCACTAATTTATTCAATGACACTTCAGACTGTTCAGACAGACGTCAGGTTAGAAACGTTTTATAAACTGGTTGAATAATGAAACAAAGGTATTAGGGGGTTTCATGCAAAGCGATGATAATCTGAATCGGATTATTTGCATTTTCGATTATAATCAATATGGTCATGCAATGCAAAAGAATTAAGGGGATACAATCTCAAGAAAATAATCAGAAAATTAAGCGCTTAATGTGATTAAATTGCTCTGCGCATGATCGACTGATTTTTTTTGTGCCAACTTAAAATTTCTTGGTTATAATCAACAGAAATTTGATCGTACAAACAGACGATTAATTCGGTTTTAATCGGTTAATTTCTCATTGAGTGCAAGCCTCAGATCATTTTTGCAAATCCCGCTGAATAGAAAAAATAATTTGGGTTATAATTGGAGTAAAAATACCACTATTGTATCCCCTATTATAAAGCGATTATTTTCATGATCGGATTATTGGAAATAATCGAGTGAAACAGCGCTTGCGCAAGAATCCAAATAATCGATTATTTCTCCGAAAATAAGAATCCACTTTTGATTCGATTATTGACGATTTATTCTCACTCACAACTCCTCCAATAATTTTTTGGCGGTAATATGAGCAATTTAATACAGTAAAATAATCAGTGCGCTCAAGCTAAACGATTAAAATAACAGAAAATGCAAATAATCTGATTCACCTTATCATCGTTTTGCATGAAGCTCCCTGAGCGCACTGATTATTTTACGGAATTAAATTGACCTAAAATGGGGTGCCTAATACGGGCGCTGCGGGGATATATCGCCCCTCCCTCCCAACAAAAATCGAAGGCCTGTATAAAGTATAAACTGCCCCAGTTATTCACCTCCGAGCTGACAAAAGTTCGTGGGGAAACTTGACACAAAGCAATATAGGTATATC
The DNA here is from genome assembly GCA_034694085.1 of Pogonognathellus longicornis. Classification (NCBI taxonomy): domain Eukaryota; kingdom Metazoa; phylum Arthropoda; class Collembola; order Entomobryomorpha; family Tomoceridae; genus Pogonognathellus; species Pogonognathellus longicornis. Next base: position 10,806 of record JAQFYB010004335.1, read on the forward strand.
TTAACTAAGGGTGCCAAGGTCTATCGAAAACACATAAATGAACCTGAAACTGCAATTTTAGTCGACTTTTTTCTCATAGTGGCCGTCAAAAAATTTCCTCCTTGAACATATTTAAATAAATACTTTGCCTATCACGAGGATTTAATTTTTTGAAATGGCTAAAAATTCAGTGGATTTAGTATTGTAGGAATCGAACCTACTTACACATAATTGCTGGTTAGTGCTTTTCTCGTCCACACATTCACAATAAAGTAACAACTACCTACTACTAAGGTACTAATGTAGCAAATGTAGGTATGTGTTATGTATGTGCTATATTATTGCTTATTTTGCTGTGTTTGGCATAGAGAGTCTTGAGGATCAACGATGAAAGCTTTAGTTTATGCCTGATCTTGTACATAGCTTTTTCTGCAGACTGACACGCTGTATGTACTATAGTTCGAGTATTTTTGAGTGTGGAGGTTGTTGAAAAGAGCACACATTGTCAGTTGAGTGTAAGCAACGAAGAGAGCTTGAAGTTGTACATGCAGGAAGGAAAATTGTACGAATCGGATTCGTCAGAGCCCGGGTTCGGAATATTTACCAGGCCAGGGCTCGTGCTTACCATACATTAGTGTAAAACAGAAAAACAACAATAATGGCATTTGCATTGCAATCTCGGCTGCTGGAAATTTTTCTTACATTTAGGTATTAGGTATACATACACTATACATATACCATACCGGCACATCTGATGCTCCCCTTGCTAAGATTGAGAAACGTAACTTACCTAACTACGGTTTACGACGGTTGATTCAAAATTCATTTGCTCACACTGTTCATGTTTCATGTTCGCTATTTGCATCTTTTATCAAAATTCCATTCTCGGATCAAAAGGAAATATGAAATAAGTGTATTAGAGCAACTATTTTAAATTGTGTGATTTATACTCCAGGATGTGTTTAAAGAGACAGTGACGTGCTGTGAATTTGTTTATAGTACTTATCGTACAAAAATCTGCAGTATCTATTAATTTTAAAGATGTTATGTACACATTATACAGTTACTGCCCATTTTTTGGATTACAAACAAATATAACCTACCCGAAAGTGAGTACTGCACTTTATACGCAAATCATCACATCATTATATAGTTAATACTATTTACTCTTTTCCGAAGAACCAGTGTATATATTTCTATTATCACAGCTATCGCTTAAACCACGGATGCAAGCAATAAGTACTCTTCCTGTATTTTCCATGGCTTGTGAATACAAGCCATGAAAAATTACCTTTACGATGCCTATAACGATTTCGAGGTTGTTACAATTACATACAGTATACAGCAGTTTACAATAAAGGCATACAGTAAACTGCAAGTTACGAAAATGCTGACAATACTCGTGAAAATTACAATACGCCAGCAAGGGAACCGAGTAAAGTTGTTCGCGTTAAATATTCTGTCCAATCTTCCACAATGATGGTGGTGAGATGACTCATTCATTCAGTCCCGTTCCGTGGGACTAGGACTGAATACATTTCGTGGACCAATTTCAACTATTCTTCCTATCTGTGCCATTTCTTTACTATGTTGTTGCCAACAAACATTCATTTATTTGCTTATTTCTGTAGCATCAAATCCCAGTGATAATTTTCTTAGAGCATGGTGTTACACGAATTGTTCATATCGTGTAAAACTGTTTCCAATACAAATCACCAAGTTATTCCAATAGGCATTCAAAATAAGTTGTCGAATTGTATTCAAGTAGTGGTAGTGTTATTGTTACTGTTAGTTTCTTTATTTTTAATTATTTTAATGAGTTTACTCACTACAGCTTTGACCAATAAAGTTATCATTTCTATTCATCGATCGTGGATCGTGTATCTGCAATTATTATGGTTCAATTTATTCCGATTCCCACGGACCATTGTGTTGACTTTTTATGCAAAAGTTTATCAAAAATTTGAATCAGGTTACATACTTTTGAGTGAAAGTTGCCAAACTAATATTACTAATTGTCAGTCTCATCTTTTCACCGAAATCTTCTTCCTCAACAGTTGCTGGATGCGCAGACTTTGCAGAGGAGACGAAAAGGGATAATAATCCAATTGTTCTTTTAGTTATAGTCATATTATGTCGAATGAGTAATCGGGTAGATGGAATCGTGTCAACTGGTTTGACAAAGCCATGCCGGTGAGCACGGTAGTCAGTGATCCATTAAGTTGTGTTGAAGTGTCTTATCACCCAAATGTGGAAATCCTTGGTGTCCCGGAAAATATTGATGTGAGTTTAAATCTAGTCTCGTCATCTTCGTCATTGTCTAGAAATAACATCAAGAGTAGCTCACCTTCGTCTCCATCGTCTCCTACTGCATCTTCTGAGTCTGTGGCTGGTTTCATTCCATGTTCAACTGCTTTCTCGACAGTTTCCTTGTTATCTGTGACCGGGTTAACTGAAGACGCTGTTTTATGTTCTGATGTGAACGAATCTTGTGTGAAAAGTTGTTTGCTGAAAGTTGAACGCTCACAGGCAAAGCTCGACAGCCACAAGCCTGAGCCGGATAGCAGTCAGTGTGAAGATTTGTATGATGATGACATTGAAACAGTTTTGAATTTTGGTCGTGATCACAATTGTTGTCCACGCAATGATTCGTGTGATTTAGATTTGGATTTTGATGACGTAGACTTAGACTATGATGATAACGATGATGATGACATTACAAGTAGAGAAAGTGGAGTAAGTTGTGGTGGTGGTGATAGTCACTATAGTCGTCCACATAGTAGTTCAAGTAATTATAATGACAAATCTAATGGCGACCACTATAAATCTGGCAATAGCGTTATCAAATCTAAAGTTCGGATTCCAGAACATGATGAACCAAGCAGTGATATTGGTGAGACAGACCTTAACGACTCCAACGATCAGTTCCTGAGCATTGAAAATCCTAATGCCGTTCCGTGCTTACATTGTCAAGGTGGGTGTGGGTGTTAGGTGGTAGATTATGAACAAAAGGTACATATTTATTGCTTAATAAATCATTGACAATGAGCAATTGAGCATCGCTTTTTAGTAGAAATCCCAACTGCAATCAATGATTAAATTTTAAATATATACATTAAATGTCAATAAAATATTATTCTTAGCCTGAAATATTTCTTCAGTGAGTTCAGTGTTTAGTTAGCAGCAATATTAATTTATATCATTTCCTAAAAATAATGTGTATGTGTGTATTAAATATTAATGCATGAAAATTCGAATTAAGACACGACAAAAAGGAAATCAAGTGGATGTATAGTAACTTTGTAGGTCGGTACAAGTTATTGTATGCCAATTTAATAATTTTGTAATTAATTCATATCTATTATGTTAATCTTACAATCTCAGTAAATTCAATCAAAACCTTGTCTCACTGAAAAGTTAGTTCTTAGAGATAAAAGCTGGCCGATATAAATTGTGTAGTGTAAGTGTAGCAATAATGCCACCTTCGCTTTTCACTAAGTCGACTTTTTGTCTATAGATACACATGAAATGTGTATGTCTGTGTCATTCTATGTGTATTTTCTATCTAAACAATCCCAGCCGAGCATATGCCGTTATATGTTTGGAATTTTTTCATCTATGTATTCCAGAGAATGTAAATTATCGGGAACGACAGTTTCATGAAAATCAAACGCCCTTTCGTTGTTTTCTGTGCATAGTTTTCACATGTAGGATTTAAATCGCATGGATTAAAACCTAGTATTTTATTGAGTGTGGGTAAATAGTCTAACTCTCTTCACTTCTGCTGTACTGTGCTTGAAAGTCTTAAAAAAGACAGGATTTCGATAAACTGAATTTAAGGCGGTTACAAAGATGTGATATGTCGGGTGTATGTGTATTTTAGCTATAGATTGTGCAGTGTTAGTATCATCCTCCTATAGCTATATATTGGCACTTTGCACTGTACGTGTACACAATTCTGTAGACTGGTATATTGTAGAGTCGTAGAGTGAAGAGTGTATACTTTAGTCTTTAGATGTTATAAAAAAGCCTATTATCTGCAGAAAAGACTCTATATATGCAAGAATTATTTTGAACGCCAACAACGAGATAGATGGACGGGAAGATGTTTGGGTTGTTGGACAGCAGCCAAATGGTTTTATTTTTTATTTTATCTGTGGAAGCTAAGCTAAAATTGCCAGTAGTTGGTATTACTGTATTGTTATATAACCATCGTTTGCTTTGCTGTATCGGTACTTCATATTATTACATTGTATATATGGATTTCAGTTTCTAAGATTTCAGGTTTCTACCTTAGAAATAAAAAAATTCCTATAGTAATTGTAGTTTCCAGCGCGAACTGTGTGAACTGATTAGAATGAGAGTATAAAATATAACTACTAACTAGTAACTAAATATTTTGTAACTTGTTTCATTGAGTATAATATTATGATGGTTTGGTATTTGGTATGGACGTTAATTCGATGGGTCATTCAGGTCAACGCAAAAAGCATTGTAGTCTGGTTCCTGGAATTTTAGTTTATGGAGTTCTTACTACCTACTTTGTCTATATTATAGTCAATGCTGTGCCGGTTAAAAGCATAGTTAATTGAATGTCGGTGGTGAATTTTAACGGTTCTAAAAGATGAGTTTATTCTTTATTCTGATTTCTTCTGTACACGTATGCCTTGTACATTGCAGACAGTAGATAACTTACGCAAAGCAATGCATGGAAGGAAAAAGTTAGCAGAGTGTATGCTCAAATTGTGTAATGTATTTGAAAGTCTAAATGTGGCGGAATGAGAGGAATTATGTGGGATGATGATTTATTTCTGGTGTCTTGTATGACTTACTGATGGAAACGAAGTGAGTGAATCGGGCTTGCTCTTTTAAATACAAATACCTAAGAAGTAAGCATTACAAAATGGAACAACAAGAATGCGAATATAGACATAAGGGAAGATGACTCGGAATGTTTGTTTTTCCTGATGTACTTTGCCTTTAATACTTTACTAAGTTTACTAGATAGTTTTATTCTATGCTATACTGTTTTGCAGTGATATTGGAGTACAGTGATATTCCATAATACACATGTACAATAGTGCGTGTGCCGACAAAACGAATATTAAAATTTAACAGCATGTACATTGTATATGTGTGCATGTATTTGATGTATTCTATATTCATATAAATATTCGTATAAATTTCGTTCACGACCAATTGATACTTTGCTTTATTTAATTGTGAGAGTTGGAGCGATTATAGTCCTCTTTTTGTACGAAGTACGAACTGAGTAAATTGAGTTGAAAGTTGTAAGACTGGATACAAACACCGAAACAACCATTCATTTTTAAGTAGCGGAAGCTACTTTATAGAAATTATTTGTCTGTCTATCCGTCCCTTCGCGCGATAACTCAAGAACGAATTAACACAATTCGTTCAAAATTCTCTATGATGTGATCTCGGATGTTGGAAAAAAACTCTCATTCAAAAAATTGAGTCAATCGGACAACTTTTAAAAACCATTAAAAAGTATAATTAAGCACAGGCTACTTTATAAAAATAAAATCTGTGTGTCTGTCACTGCTTGTGACAACCATTGTTACCAGAATTCTGACCACAATTGTGAGACAATTCTGACCACAATTGTGGGACAATTCTGACCACAATTACGAGACAATTCTGACAACAATTGTGAGACAATTTTTACCACAATTGTGAGACAATTCTGACCACAATTGTGAGACAATTCTGACCACAATTGTGAGACAATTCTGACCACAATTGTGAGACAATTCTGACCACAAT
>JAQFYB010004336.1:0-16570 GCA_034694085.1 Pogonognathellus longicornis
GCCACCGCCTCTTCGACAGATGTGATGGTCGCATCTTCAAGAGACGAAGGATAGTCAGAAGACAAAGAGCCCGTGGTTGGAGCGTGAACGCGTGGAAGTTTAAGATTTGAAAATGACTCAACGTTATACAACTGCTCACTTTCTTCTTCGGCAGGTCTGTTTTTGCAAAAATACATTTTTCATTTAAAACAACAATTTCACGGCAAACACTTATTTTTACAATCCATTTTACTAATTAATTAATAAGTTAGTAGATTCTGGAACCACAATGCTATTAATAAATGCTCATTAGTTTAGGAATCTCCAAAGGGGAGAGTTTATTTAATTAATGAGCCACCCTACACAATTGCTATTTAATTGTCCAAAAATTTGGAGGGGGGCTTGAGCCCAATCAGACCCTTAAATACGCTACTGCAATAGATTTAAACGTTAAAAACAAAGATGGAAGGAAGAACTTACGTGAAAGGTCTTTTCTTGATAACTTGAATGTTTCTTTGTTTCAAACAATAATAGGAGCAGCCTAATCCCAATAGCATGACCCCCAAAAAGAGAAGCGTGCAAACGATGAGGAGAACTTCGAACTCTTTCAGAGGCTTTGGGATTGGGGCCAGCGGAGGTGTTCTGCATTCAAAATCATATTCGTTTTATAACTTAGCCACAAGGTCATTGTCATTAAAAACACCACATGAAATCTCAAAGTGTTACAATTACGGAAGCCATACTAGATTCTATATACACTTAAGCATCCTATTCCCTATAATATAATTACACATAAAACATCTATTTATTATCTGTTAAGAATTTGCGAGTATTAATTTGCAGATAGACACTTACTGAATGAAGGGAATTGGGGGTGCTGGAACAATTGGTGGAGGGTAGCGACAAACAATTGTAATGACTTCATCCCCTTCCATTTCTAGGCCGGGGTGGAAGCGCACAATCACATTGTTTGTGAAAACTCTTTGCGGATCCTATAGACACAAAGATATAAAATTATTATTATTACTACTACTATTACTACACTATAAAGATCACACAAACAAAATACTAAAGCATGCATGATGTACACATCAACATAAATTATTCTTATCGTGATTATCACACACACGATGAAATTGCACTAGATTGTATTTACAGCTGTGGTTGTAAATATAATGAGATTAGTGCAAAAACTCCGACCTACACTAACACCAAACACGTAACTTGTATATCTCCATTATCTCTTCATTAGTTTGTGGTTACTTTGTATATCATTCACCTACTCATTCATACATACATCATGTCTATTTTCTTCCGTGTCATTTGCCTTGTGTAAAGTAAACTAGTGTGTAATGTATAGTAATGCATTTGTCCCAGTATTTTTATTTTTGCCTTCCTTTGGTTAAAGATTTGCAATTAACACTACTGATACCTATTGCGTTTTATGTACAATCTAAAAATTGTATCTTTACTAATACTCATGTACCAGTAACTCAATTACTGCAAAGTGTATGTACTGAACAAGTGTTCAGATTTATATTATGAGGTTGTATCCTGAAAACCTACTCTGGTTTGATAGCAATTACGCAATTTAATTTAACACAGCGTATACAACTTGACGATTACTTTATAGTGCTCTGTGTTACGGGTATGTATCTGTATGTACATATATTATGTGTTTCCCATGCAAACGGAAGATGAAATGATACCGAACAATGATATCACTCATACAAAAAGCTGACTTAAGTGACAGCAGACCTACTTTGCATATACAAATCAGAGTAAATTATTTAATAAACATTACGATACCCATCACGTCATCAAATTAGAGCTAGAGAAGCGTCCGATGTCTCTGATACTAAAACAAGTGTTATGAATTTTTAATAAGGAAATGAGCAAATTTATTCATTCATCATTCAAGAATGAAGCATTATGGATAATTAATTAATACTACAAATACAACATAAAACATATAATTTACATTTTACAAATATTATGTTGTTTTTTCAGTGTTAAGGCTTAAAGGTTTTGTATTTGGATTAAAAACGCTATTTGTAATTGTGATTTTGGCATACAATTGTTACAAAAAGACAAAACTAACAACTAATTACATAAATACATACATACACTGAATGAAGGGTAAACCGAACTGACTAATTTTGCGCATGAAATTAATAATTAGAGCTAGAACCAAAATCTAACCTATAAGTGTAGGTCCAAAATTACAATCTGATTAGCCTGATATTGATATGGACATACCTGCATTTCAATTAAGGTTTAATTAATAATAATTTTAACAATTTTTTGAGTTGACGTTAAAACTCAAAAAATGGAAATATATCAAAAGAGATATACAAGTATAACTACAAATAGAAATTAATTTTAGTGTTTCTAAATTCTGTAAATCTAAACACTTCATCCAAGAAATCGCGTAGGACAAATGGACCAAGATCTTAAAATATGCTGAATTTCATTTTCGTTGATTTCAGTGTCTTTATTTCTACTCTGCAACCTTGGTTGACATAATTTTGCTCAATTTGTAACTTGATTCACTAAAAAAGCTAATAATACGTTCTGTGTTGATACTAGGATTACTTTATTTTGCTCATAAACGTCTTTCGTGATTCTTTCAATGCGAGATGTATTCTCATTGTCCTATAGCGGATTTTTTAGTTCAATGATTTGCATATCTCTACATAATTCTATTCTATAAGTACATGCACGTTTGTCTGTACTCTGTACATAAATATATGTGCCAGTTGTCTTGTCATGTCACAGATAATTTTTCATCACCCTTAACTTACAATTACTACTACAAAGAACAAAAAAGATTTTCTGATACTCATTGTCAGTACATCGCACATACTACATACAATATTTTTCATCAAGTCCTACATACATTTACATATGTACCTACACAGCACTTAGGCAGGTACATGGAATTCTGAAGAAAACTAAAAATCAGCATTACAATTTACAATGCATATAACTAACATACATAATTACTATATAAGTAAGTTCGTCCATTTCTTCTTTGAGAACATTTCTGAGAGCAAGTTGCTCACATATTAATGCAAATGCAGGAGATCGTTACTTAAGGTTAGGGTAGATAATGATTGACACAGAACGAAACAGAACTGTAAGAAAAGAAGGTGTCTACTATACTCCTCTACACTCGTCTCATAAAGTTAACCTGAAAGATGACGTTCTCTTTGGCATAAATGGAAGTCTGAGATCAAAAAAGGGAATTCAAGGGCGACGAGACCACCTCCTAATTCTGACCACAACATTTATTTAGACTTGTGCAACATTTCTGGTCTGTCTTTCGCTTTAAGTCCATAAACTGTATAAGCGTTCGTTCTTTTGTGCATTCTACTAAGGCATGGTTGCTTGGTTGGTAATATTAGTAATGCATACAAATACATACACCAACCAAACACCATATTATGTACAGTAACTGACTAAGTAACAACATTTTTATAATTTGCTGTTTACTCCCAGGCCATGCAGGCATAGTAGGCTGACGTGTGATCAAGAGAGATGATGTCGATGTGAGATGTTTCCTTAAACAACAGAGTCTTCATGAAAGTCGTCGTCAGAATACCAAAGAAACAACTTAAACTGGCCAGGACAACACAATTGGGTTCAACTTTTGCGTATTATCATTATCCAACCAAGTTCAGTGTACACATTCACAATGTGTTTGCATGCAATCCCTTTCTTTAATAGAACGCTCCATAAATCACTTTGCGGACTTTGCACAACTATATTCATGGATTTTGTACGTAGTGTGTCTGTGTCCCTATTTGTGTTTACAATTTACAACAAACATGGATTGGGTTTTACCTGTTGTGTGTAGTATATATAACAAATAACACGGCAATAACAATGCAATCTAAATACGGTCAACCAACGCAACAAGTTAACCACACCAATAAACGATATCTACCTACAATAAAGTAGAATATTTTTGCAGTGTAAAAAATCCCTAGCCATTTTCAGCGAAATTGATTAGTTATTCCTGTCTGTAGCACAACAATTGATAAATAAGTTAAATCCAAATATATACCTACTACCTACTATAATACAAGCGAATGTCATGTCAGGGCAATGAAATAATGATGAGATTTGCGAGGATGCGGCTGAAATTAAGCAGAATATGTTTTCATGATGCTATACGAATGACGCACCCGCTAATAATAAATTGAACTCCTTCTTGAAAGGTGAAGAAGTATCGGATTATGTTTTACATATAAGTAAAACTCATTTGATTCTAGTCTGTAGTGTAAGATTAAGAATCAAATTGCTTTACAGGTATTGACAGTATAGTACTATACTAATGCAATAATGCCTACTAAATTCAAAAGGTACTTTGACACTTGAATTTATAAAGTGCCTACCTAAAGCGAGTGTGTTGAGTCCTTAAATACACAGCTCTAATAACCTTTTTCTTTTTAAGATGTGTCTGATTCATTATTACTCGTAAGAGACGAACGATATCATCGTTGAGAACGTTCCAAGAAGCAAATAATAATCTTTGGCAATCGCATGATTACCATACACAGAGAAACTAAACAGAAATGGACATATGGAATATATGGGATCGAATACAAGTCACTTGAGTGCATGCAAGCAATGCATTGACTTTTACTCATAAAGGTGTATAGAATATAATATTGTACAGTGTACGTATTGCATGTGTTTTTGGTAAAGTGAATAATAACAGCTAATTTTGAGAGTAATGACATGTATACTGTTTGCTGACCATATACATCCCACACATCCCTGACATATACAACTGTGCAGAAATGTATTTGTAATAAAGGATTGTTTAAATATTTCAACCAACCTGTTTAGTACCGCATCCTTTTAAGGGGAGCTCGAGTGTCGTCACAACGCCTCCAGTTCCTTGAGTGTAACAAGCGCTGTTTCGGTCAAAGTCTGCATAAGCAATTCCGTAAAAAGGTTCTTTGAACCGAAGTTCCATACGCATTGCACCCTGAGCACAGTCTAAATTCGCTTCAGTCCGATTCAGCTTAATGTCCGGGTGAAGTGTGTCCAGTTTTGTGACTTTTCCTGCCAAAGTGGCAGTTTGAGGGAGACCTTCTCCATATTCGATGTCATTGCCGTGAATGGCGTAGTTGGATTGGGCGTCAACCCAATTTCCAACGCTACTAACCAGAACAAGGCATAACAAAAATCTGCAAAAAAACAAAAAGAAAACAATTCAGCGATATAAAAACAACAGACCTAATTTTACATTTAAGAATGTCAATTTCTTGCTCGTTATATTTTGTAAATGGAAAGTTGATGCGGTAAATAATTATGAATTTAGTAACAATCTGGAAAGTTAGAATTATTAGTATTAATGACCTGCCTATAATTTTATACACATCCATTCTGTAGAAATAGCAGAGATTTTCCTCAGACAGATTAACAATGAAACTCAATCGAGTGATTTATTAGCGAAACTGAAAAGTCAAAATGTACATAATACAACTAAAAAAGTTTCTTGTAGTACTTTGTACCGTATTTCATAAGGAGTGTGAAAAGAAGTTAATGTTTCATGTCAGTCACGACTAATGAATACCACAATAAATCCGACAGACTAAAACAAAACTTGCAACTGTAATTTTGTGTTGTAGCAAACAGGTAAGGAGATGACATGACATAATAAATTTGTTTCAATTCCTAAATTCATCCTGAATACGCATTGTAGTAGCATGTACCTGTAACTTCATTTCAACACACTCTATATAATGCAATGTATTTACTACCAATACAATCTTTATATAAAAGATTTGCAACTGCATTTACATGTACCTTGGTCGACTTAGTCCTAGGCACATTTAAAAAGTGTAAAATCGTTTCTTGAAAAACGCTCTCTTTGTTTCGCTCTCTTCTTTTACATGACTTTTCTTTAATGCAGTTACAGATTACATTTTATAACACTTTGCACTCTGTAATAAAATAACTGCAAGCTGCAGCTCAATGTATAATGCTTTACAACTGAAGATATAGTATTTCCATGTATTTCTATTACATACAGAGCTTAGCTAATAAAAAAGCCATAATAATGATATTACATAAGCATAATGCGTACTAATATGTCAAATACAGTCATTTTTCTTCATCCGCTAATAATACTTTATTACTGTACTCGTATACTCTAAGCATAATTCCCGACTTTGCAGTTTGCATTAACATTTTAGCATTCTTATTATAACATACTCGTACCTAGGTATGTATAAAAAGCGTAAATAGTTGCAAACGCATTGTAAGTAGCTGAAAGATGTTTCATTTTTTATTGTATAAGATTGTATGTGGATGTACATAGCTTAATAGTTGCAGCGTTACTCGCACAAGACCGACAAAACATTAAAAAAGCCATTAAAGCATGCCCAACGAAACACTAATGTCTGTGTAGCTTAAGTTCGGCAGTGGAACTTGTATTTTAACACTTTAGCAAGCCATTAGAGCAGCAGTCAACTTGAAAGATTTTCTCTTCATTCTTTTCTACTGTTTAGTAGAGTCTGACTGTGGCTGTTGCAGTTTTTGTATATGACATGACACGACAGAACGGTTTTTGAAATCTTGAAACTCTACACACAGTACACACTACACAGTCAGTCAGTCAGAGAGTGAGCTTTAATCATTTCATTTCAAGTCGACTCATCGTGTTTCTTAATGCAGCGCTTGTCTACTACATGAAACACTCCTTTCTGATTATAAGTAAGTATTATCTAACACTTAAAGTGTATGTGTGTCTAATATATAATAAATTAACCAAAGGAATCTCTCATCTATGATAGATCTCTGTCTCTCTTTCGGTTTCCTGCCTCACTACCATTTCTACTACAACATGCCACTGTAATTTAAACACTGTACGAGTCTATAATTCTGTCTGCCTGTTTAAATCTGGTAGATTCTAGTATACAACATTGCATGTATGAATAAAAGTGCGTTGCGTCTCAAGCGTCACTCTTTCTTGATTCATTTGAGTTAAATAGGCAAGTTTCACGTGCAGTTCAGTCTGTGTGGTTGTTCTGTGAAGAAATTATTTACTAGACTACATTTACACACTACAGTAGACAGAGAAGTCCAAGAAGAAGGAAGAAACGTACAGGACATTACACAGGGAACGCAATTCAGTCAGCAGCATCATCATGCAATCAGTATCAAAACGAAAATCATGTCAAGCCAAGTGATGCCAAGCTAAAAACGTTAGACACAAGTCACTAAGACACACAAGTTAAGACTCAAATCGAAAACCATAATATTATTACTCCCTCAAGTTGAACCACCTGTCTCTGCATTGCACATCCAAACTCGTCTTCTTTTCTTCTTGTCTCTATCGCAAATTTCCATTATTTTTCATTGCCTAGTATATAGGAGTACGTAGAAACAACTATCTGTACCATCCTACTAAATTCATACATGTAAACATACCTGTAGAATACCTAAATAGAAAGGCACTGTTAAGTTAAAAGTAAACGTTAGATTTATACCGATAGAAATTATCAACCCGCTTTTGTATAAAATATAAGCTAATGTAATGCAAAACAGCATACAATAACTACACAGTAATACCTAGGTAAGATATTGCATACATCTAGTTGTAAATTACATGTACATAGTTTACATTTAAACACAAATGAAACTTTGCCATTTAGTACTTACATAGTATAACTATCAGACACTTCTACATACTCAGTGTACAGATAGTTTGTGTAGGTATATTCGTATTAAGTAAGAAAAACAACTTGTTGCTTGCTAGTCAAGATTATAGTGAGTACCTGTATAGCATAGACATTTGCAGCATTGCATTGTTTATAGAATATTATCATCTTGGACTCAGAGAACAACATAATAATCCTATATAGGAATGTAATAAAAGTAGCTAATCTAAATAAATAGTAGTTGCGTGCATGCATTTCAAATTCAGCCTAGACATACAACAACATAACAGAACAATACACTGCTAACTAAGTAGTCTCATATTATACATATACCTACCTATACTAGTACCTATATAGTCTTTACTAAAACGTTACATACCTGGCGCTATAAGTCTCATCCATGCTTTTACTTAAAGCAAATCTCAAGATTACCACCTTCACAGCATCACTTTACATTCCTTACCACTCGTGTGTTATTTACTATCATACCATAAGGCTCTCTCCATCACACAGTCGCAATCCAATGCAATCTTCTGTATAATACAAAACATAATCATAATAACACTAACTACTATATTATATGTAGCGTAAATGTAAAGATAATAATACAAAGGCACATGCATTATCCAGCTGTACTCTATATTCAAGGCTGTATACAGAGGGGCAAACGAGGCATTTGCCTCCACTCCTGAAATCCCAAAAACGAGCCTATTTTACCAAAAATTTTCTAATCAAATTAGACAAATTCGAACTATGGGAGAATTTGGTGAATTTTAGATGAATTTAGGCCTGAATTAGCTCTTTTTCCAATCAAATTAGACAAATTCGCATTATGCAAAAATTTTGACCTGAATTAGCTCAAATTTTTCCAATCAAATTAGACAAATTCGCACTATACAAGAATTTGGTGGATTTTAGATGAATTTTGGCCTAAATTAGCTCAAATTTTTCGCGATGCGTACTGTAATAGACACTTTTGTGTACCATGTTGGTATTTTGCCCCTCCCGAAATGGAATTCTAGATACGACCCTGCTATATATATCATTCTATCTCTTTCTATGTATAGTACAATAGAGCGATTGCCTACTATAATATTACTTGATTCTCTTATGTGTCTCAACTCTAACAGTTCGGTGATGTGTGCATATTGGAGGTAGGTATTAAAATACTGTTGTTCTTTTGCAGGTTGTGAGTGTAAGTACCGACACTATAATAATGAACGCCATAATGTGTGTGTATTAAATGCATTCACAGTGCAATGCATTTATGTAAAAAGAATGATGAGAAAGACTAAGGTAAGCCGTGTGTGGGTTGTATGAGTAAGTATAATAACAATATCTGTATTACTGTGTGTAATATCTGTAGCGTCTTATCATATTTATGTCTTTCTACCTATATACACTGTGGACTTGCTGGGAGATATAGATGAACATTCAGAAAAAATGAAAGTGTACAAAATCCCACTACTCACATTATTACGTGCATAAAGCAAGGCAAGGTAAAGCAAGGTACTTAGCATGTAATGTCCCAGTAGTAGTACTCGTCTAAGAAGTAGTAGAGTAATAGTGATATTATTATTGCCATGCAGATTATGTTACTTACGAATGCACAGAGAGCCACACAGTCAGCTCCGACATTTAAGTTGAGCTTGAGATAGAAAAAAGTTAATGTTCTGTAGAGTACAACGTTTAAGAGAGTCTCGAGTGTATGGAGCTTATGTGTGGTGCACGCTTTGCAATCTCGTGTAAGAAATTCGTAAAAGATTCTGTAGGATTCTCTCTTGTATGGGAAACTCCCATTTTATATTTCTAGTACATACACAATATGCAGTGTAATATTTACATGCAGTCTTATACATAGCACACTATTACATATTATTATTCTACAGTATACAAAGCACAACAATATTCTATTTAAATTATATCTGTATGAACTGTATAGGATTTTTCCATGTAAACCATTGAATCATATCCTACAGCGTGTGATGTGTAGTTCCATACTTAAATTTTATTAGCACTTGATACTTTATGGCTTATGGCAAAGATTATTGATGTATGTAAAAGTAGTCTGTTATACTTCAGATTTTTCCTTACAGAAATTGTTCGAGTATGTATGTATGTACGTAGAGTGCAATAAGAAATCTATGATGCAATTACCTTTCTTGTAGTAGCCCACGCATGTAAATACTTTTAAAGGATTACACTGTACATAAAAAGCTATATGTATATAGCATAGCTTAATAATGTGATGTATTGTAAAGCACACACATTTTAAGTATTGTGTGTACGGACATATTTTCATATATGGTACAACCACATGCACACAGTACAGTACACATGCACATAGAGATGTTATAGGACAAGTATAAGTCAAACTGTATGTTATCTTCCTGCTTATTGCATGGTCACACCTTAGTTTAGTTAGGGACGAGCTATTACATACTCTCTGACATGACTTGGCCGAACTGAACTGAGAGAGTTGAGTCAGACATCGACTTCTTTGCATTGTATTGCATTGGCCGTAGTATATTTAAGATTGTTATTATTCCATTGCCTTTTTGCATGGTAGTACTTATATATACACAATACGTATACACTTTATGCTTCAATAAATAAGCCATGTCAAGCCATTGTGTTTTATGTGACTGACTGACTTTTGTGTGTAGTACGTATACGTGTGTTTCTTATTCGTGCTGTATTATTTACGATAGCCTTTAAATTCTCATTCCACATGGTCATTCTGTTATTCTTGTATGTTGTAGGGATAGCTTGGCGAGGAAAAGGCCTTGGTATGCAACATTTTGCATCTCATCTCATAAACCCACTCACTTAAATCGTTTTGACTATAATAATCGTGTAACATAAGTAGTTTTTTGTAATCAAGTCATGTTAGAGCGAGTTAAACTTGATGCTTTTTCTTGCTGTGTCTAACACTCTTATACATCTAAGTCAATACTTACTATAAGCCGCAAGAACAACCGAGACAATTGAATATTTATGTTAAAACCCAATGCAAAATGCAAAAACGGTTTATTCTTCTATGTTGTTTTGTTGCTGTCAGCGCTATTGTGTAATAAATGCTTTTAACTGCCAGTCCCAGCTTACTGTAACATTGCCCCGGAATAACCCTACACTTAATGCAGTAATTATTAATTCAATCATTCAATGCAAGGATACACGTTCATTCTATACTAGGTATGTAATGCACTGAGAATATTTTTATGTATCAGTATTTTACTAGTGTCTTTCTGCACTTACTGTATAAATAATAATAGCTATAGTACCTACCACTACACACGTATTAACATACATACACGTACAACACAATGATAAAAACATAACACTAGTATTATAGTCGTGGTTCTGGTTACATGTAATTAAATACTTTTCTAATAAATTAGCGCACGTATTAAAATGTATCCTGTGTATGTATCTATGTATTGTACAGTAGGTACGAGTACGTATTTTAATTCCTCTTCGTAGTAATGAAACCTTTAATACAGAAGTACATTTGTGATGTAACAACATATTGAAAAAATGTACGTAGAACAATGTTATGGGATGAGTTACGTATTGTTATGGGTGTATTGTTTTCTTGCTTATTAACTACACATTATACATGTATATAGGCTATTCTGAACAAGCCAGTGCTTTACTTCTACAGTATTACTTGCTATACTCTTCTTTTGCGGTGATTTCTCACACGATAAGAAATTTTAATGTCCTCTGATGTGGTCGAGACTTGACTTGACTTGAGAGTTTCCTCTTTTTTGCCTTAGAGATACTTACATAACTTATTATTCGTGTATAATACACACTACTATAAGTACTGCTACACTCCATACCTACATACCTATTCCTTACTTATACTTACACATGAAATGATGCGACTAAAAGATTACACATAGGTATATAGTCCTATTAGGATTTACCTGTAGGTTACACAGCTTAGTAATTGTAGTAGTAATTCTTAAAAGGATTTAATAAGTGTAGCAAAGCAACTAGCAAGTATATAATAATATGTCTTGTAAGAAAAATCATCAAAACAAGACTGTACTCAGTGTACAAAGGAATGCAGTCAAGAAATATATACAAATATGCTTTAACGTTTACTCTAAATAATACATATATAAACTTTTGCTGAGATTCTTGTATGTAGTAAGTCATATAGTAAGAATCGACAATATACAGTGGAGTTACTTTAACAAAATAACTGTTTTCCAGAAAACCTTCAAGTTGCTACTAGTGTAATGTGTACTATGGGATAGTGTGCGGACGGATAGTGTGTCGTCATAACTGTTGTGCTTCCTTAACTCATTCTGAGTTGAAAATGCACTTTGTTACGTAATGGAAGAAGATTCCCTGTTGGTAGGTGCTGTTGTTGTTGGTTGTTTATAGACAGACACACAATACAATGTGTTGCTGCTACACTTTACTTTTATTGTAGCAGATATTGTGTAGAGGATCTATAAAGGGGATGATGCTATATGAGTGTTACTGTTAATAAACTCACAAGTATACAACAATCAGCTGAAAAGACGACGCTCTGGTTTCACAACGTTGAGCTAACGAGCTGAAAGGTGTAAATTGGGATGTGATTGCTAATGAATGAGTTAACATGCGTTGAGTCCCTGGTGCTCGGACTCAGTCTCATGTGAAAAAGTCGTTGTTCAAAATTACGGAGAACGAAACGAGGCGAGAAAAGAATTACGAAGGAACGACGCTGCTTTTGTATTGTGTTGATGTGTAAAGCTACTGACTGTGTAGTAAAAAGGCATGTCGTATCCTTCGTGTCAGTTATTCACTACTATCTAACTGCATTATATTTTGCTCTTCTATGCGATTTACTAGATCAATGTTACATTTTTGGACTTTATTAGGTAAGCTTATGGTGTTCGTTGTTCGTAAGGCCACTCTGGCACTACTGGCTAGGGTACTGTTACATTTTTTACATCTTACATGGGTGCGAATATCGTATCACACAAACAATAACCGAATTAACTCATGTTTTGCACAAAATACAGTTTCCAGCTTGTGCTATAATGCTTTTTACACCTCCCATATTACGTAGCAAGGTGACATACAGATACAGAAAGGCTGTTCTTTACGTAATAGATGGTTTTAACATTTTTAGCATGGGATTCGATTTGCATTGTAGTGCACGCAAGGAAAAAGGTGTAAATTAAGACTCATACATTTTTCCCCGGTGTTACAAAGTGAGAACTCAAATAATTGGACGATCAGAGTGTCTTCTCAGTGTGTATAGTGTATGGTGATACTGAAATCAACTTTTCACTTACAAATTATACTTGGTATACCCTTATTATGTCACTTCATAATTGGATTCATTGATTTGAACCTATCTTAATGTATTTCCAGAATAAAATAGTTACTATAAATCATAAATAATATTACCTATTACAAAGTACAAATTTAATGACTTACAGCATTGTTTTACCTCATGATATCTGATGATTAGAATACAAAAGATTATTTATGCGCTTATTTTATTAATAGTGGTCATTATGTTATGTCATTAATTACTTAATTAGCAATTCAATGTACCTATGCCTTAATAAATTAGTTTAACATTTTATTCTATTCTAAACTAGAGGTTACTCGGTTACTGTACCGTTTGAAACAAACAAAGTTTTAATGAAATGCACATTTCTTGCCTGTTTAAAAACAATGTAGCTAGGTACCATACGCCATACCCATGCTACAAATTATACTATACTACCTACTTAGTTTATACAATTTCGTAAAAGTATCATTAACACACACTGTCTGACATATTATGACAGAGTAGGTACCATAATGCTTTGCTCGACAAGCTTGTTACTAAATTTTGCTGCAATTTAGGTGGTCCAGGAAGAAATTTGCTCAAAATCACATTAACAGTTAGAAATTTAATTTACTTTAGACTTGTGCTTTTTTGGTAGAGACAAGGTAAAAACAAATTTATTAATTAAAAAGAAACATTCGTGCATGAAAGGAACATTGTACTTGCACTTGTACCTAATACCTAACTGCAATTAAAACAGAGTTGCTTTGAATGTTAAAGTTGACTCAGGTGTAAATTATAAAGGTAATTTGAACATGTAGTTTGTCCAGAGAGAGAGAGTGTGTGCATGTACTTGTTGAGGTTGTTCCAACAATGCATTTTTATTACTAAGAAAAAGACATCTAAATTACCCTGTTGCGTTGATAGCTCAGAAAATGAAATATTGTGCTACTCATTCATTGCATGCAGGTTGATGGTTGAGAAATAAGATTTTGGTGCATGCATTCATTACTAGAATAGTCATAGTAAAGAATACTTTTGCAGTACAACTTGAAACTGCCAAAAGGCAAACACAGAGAACACACAGGTAAAAAGGCACGTAATGTAATAGTATGTAGTTAAATGGAAGAATGTTTACTCTATCAAACGATTTCCTGTTCTCGTCTCTGATTCATTCGCTCTATTCTTTGCATATGTAAATATTCTATCCGCCCAATCCTTCAAAGATAATTTCAACAAATGAATTTCCCATCCATCCAAATACACTTACTCAAACACTACGAACATAAAACAAGCATTTAAAAGAGTTAGAATACACTTACAGAGTTATGTACTACATCCACATAAACAAATGCCATTGCACAATAATTGCACTTTCACTGAATCTTTACTCACTAAACCATGGCTCAAATCCATTAGCACCATACTACTATCTTTACGTGCTATATAATATTATTACTACAATCATACAATGCATCATACTTACATTCATACATACATACAAGCAATTTAAAACAAATCTCATCTACCAAAAAAATCTCAAAACAAGCAGAGCATTAATTGCGAAAACTCTTAACCTTTTAAACACATACAAAACACTTGCACTTACAATATTATGCGTATTTTCCACAATAAAAAGAATCATTAAAAATTTCTCAATCATTTACCTTTCCATGATTCGTACAGATCCTCAAAATCCTCCAGATTTCATGACCGAACAGAATTGGTGTCGTCTAAGGACCAACCAACCTACACACAGACAGTTGGCCTTAGAACACAATCACCAACCAAACCAAATCACTCACACAAAAAACACCCACAACTAATTCGCTCTTTCACTATTCAACAACAGAAAATCAGACAACTGTGGTGACTTTGTTTCTAGTAGAATGTATGCTGCTGTAAAATTCGCACACGCTAACACAACAACCTCAGCTACCCTCACACTCTCTTTAAGACGACTAATCTGAAAATGTGCAGCACACCACAGTCAACTCAAGTATTAACTTAAATCCACAACTCCATACATACACTACACTGCCATATAAACACAATTTATACCTACATACTGTAAATGCACACCAATCTAACAATTACGTACACTACACACTATGCCACTTCGTCTTCTACTACTACCACTGTTACTCCACTTGTCTTGTGCCTTCGCTAATAATCTACACATGTATAAAGACTTTAGCTTAATGTTAGTTAGCCCCATATATACTTATCCCTAGTACACTTACATTACAATTTACATTTTACTAACCAAACCACCATACCATACCACAACACACAACAAGCAACCCTCTCTTTCTATTATTCTATGTCTGTATGTCTCCACGCTTTGCTTTGGATGCTGCACTATCTGTACTATGGGGTGAATTGTGAATAATGTAATTTAATATTAAAAGCAGCAGCAGGAGACACACCACACTACACAGCAGAAATAATGTAATCTGAATATAACAATACAAAGGTAGTAGCTACATAGACACAAAACATACACACAGAAATATACATCCAATGCATGCAATCAAATAACCTTCGAGGGGCTTGTAGAATTTCATCCATCTACTTTTAGTACATACCTACATACTTAACTACATAGGTAGTCCAACCAAGAAAATGCTCTTTATGCACTGCAGTATATATTTTATTAGTATACGTAACAACGCAACGTGAGTATTACTTTACTCACAAACCTTAGTAAGAATTTAACACGTTGCTGTGTGTATTGTGTACCTGTGTTTGTGTAGAATGAATGCAGAACACAGCCAGTACGTACAGAGCCACACAGATAAGCAAATAGTAAAAGGATATTACATTAGTATTGTTGTAGTTGTAGTAGAGTGTGTGTATTATAAAGCAACCAAGCCAGCACGCTATACAACACACACATTGCTACACACAAAACAACGCATAGAGTTTACTTGTGAGTTTGTAAGAGAAAGGGAAGTAAAAAAGTAAAGGGTTGATTGTAAAATGCAATGTGTCTGTATTATATCTGTAATACTGTAGTAGATGTTTTACAATAGCTTTGTATCTGTAGCTGTGTAATAGTGTCGCATTCTACAGATACAACTTAAGTATATTGTACAGTACACATAGACTGAGACTGAAACAGCTTGTAAATAGTAGCTACAGCTATAATGTAATATTGATGTATGTATAAGCGAGAGGGATGCATGCGAGTGAACAAGGAGAATGATCTTAGATTAACAACATTGCAATATAGTTCTCTGTGTGTTGGATAATTCTTAAGCAGGACGAGTATACACTGTGTAGTGTGTACTACAAGATTTTACGTATATGGATATTTCAGCTTATTATTATTATGGTGGTATGGCATGGTGGAGGCTGGAGGAAAGAGAATTTTGTGTAGGTATAAGTTTACTTTAGTTTCGTTTATATTGTTATTAGGGTCTTGTGTGATGTACAAGTGGAGATTAGAGATATACATATAGAAGGTGTACGTGGGTAGTGTGTACTGTTTTTGAAGCGTTTAACACATTCTCATTGTAATCATAGACTCACAAGACAAAACGTAGGGAGCGGTTCCCGTACATCACAGCTCGGTGCACATCACAGCTCGCAGATTTTACAGCTCGAGTACACCACAGCTCGCGAT
>JAQFYB010004337.1:0-16569 GCA_034694085.1 Pogonognathellus longicornis
GGTGCTTCCTATACCAAAACTGAAAAAATCAATCTTGCTTGGACAGCGTGTCCGCACCACGGTCCCTTTAGTGTTAATTGTGTAAAAATTTATATGTGGTATAGGTGCCCTGGTTCCCGGTCGCTGGGTTCAACCTTGAATAGCATTATTTCACATGCATGCTGTACTGCCACCAGTGCGCAGTGCCACCACCAACTCATACTTTGCCTGGCTACCCTTCATGTGTCATATTATGTCTGCACTATCCTTTTTGCCAAGCCAGAACAAGTATACACTAAAAAAGTGTGTTCGCTTTTCGAATACTACTGCTGTGCAATATATTTCTATCAGCTTCCTTTGGTCCTGCTAATATTTGTATTAAACCAACCTCACATTTTATTTTATCATAAACGTGTAAGCTTCAATATTGAATGTACGATAATAATGAACTATGTTGCTTTTATAGTATCAGGACAAACTTTAAAATTTCAACTTGTACTTGAAAGTCGAAAGCACTGAATGTTGCACATAGTTAGCACATGATAGTTTTTCATAACTTAATTGGGAGATTTCTTAAACTTAACCATTAAAATATGATTTAAAACCTTTTTTCAATCCTAAAACGTGGTCCGATTTACGTTGCTCGTTAAATTTTATAGATTTTAATCTATCCCTCATGTCCTTTAATTCCCCTGATTGAGAAATAATGCTCACTTGCCAGGAAAATAACTCTACTTTTTGCACTGAATGAGACAAATTTTCTATCTTCTCATACACGTGTAATATTCCCTTTTCATACCCAAATTCTATGGTCTACTAAACACGAATCAATTTATGTTTACGTTGTTATTAATGCAATTGAAAATTGTCATAAAGTTTTCATTTGCCTGGTGTGACTTGAGACAACCATTTTATGTTTAGCTTTGAGTGATTGTGGACTTGCTAACATTTTGAGGTGCTTTATGACCAACCATTTGGACCCCGTCATATTACACACTTTGTCTGAGGATAACTTACCCCTTGTGTTTTTTTTACCACCCACCGACATGGGATGAAATCGGACATAGTCCCCTCTCCATTAGTCTAACCCTTATGTTTTTGTAAAAAAAGAGAGACCAATGACTAGATCACTAAATGGTAAATGGCATTCAAATCATTCCAGCCGTGACGACGTTTGTCATCCACCTTATATGTCGTTACGGTACTACTTGGTTTAAAATATTGCATAGCAACTTGCAGTTAGGTAGCGATTGAAAGGATTTTTCATATTGGCTAACATACCTAAACATATCGCTTTGGGTGGCCGTTTTGATTAGAGGATTCCATGGGAAAAGTTACTGACGGGAGGATGAGTAATACAGTATAATAATAATTCTAATACAACAAGAGCATACAATAGAAGTGGTGGCTTTATTAGAAGTGGGGCCTGTAAATGAAGTGGAGCCTTTAATAGAAGTTAGACATGTAATAGTCCTTTAATAGCGGAGTGAGCTGTTTACGCGCCTGGGAATGTTAAGAAAGAAGTGCATTAGTGGAAAAGATTATTACGAGCGAATAAGCAGCCCTAATAACAAAATGTCATTTTTGAGTAGGGTTATTGTGTGTTGCATCTCTACCATTTATGTTTATCACATAGTTTATGTACATGTCTTTCTAAGATGATATGAGAGATGACCGCTTCTAAGTATACAATTGAATATAATTTTTTATTTGTAAAATACCATATCTTATTTAAAAAAACACAAACGTTTTTATAAATTAGTGGTGTTTTGAGAAATGACATTTAGTTTATGCTTATATAATTTCACGATGTTATAATGTTTAGTTGGGCTACAGTAGCCAAAACAATGGTCACTTGCTACAAATGTACCACCCAGTCAAAATTAGTGGGTAAAGAAGCATTAGTTCAATATTTGTCTGGCACAAACAGAAATGTCAATAATAATGTAATCAGTTTTTATTGGGGTCAGCAAGAACAAAAAAACCTGCATTTGAATATGCAATTCAATATAATTTTTACTCGCATAATACTTTATCTTATTTCAAAATACACCAACTTTTTTACAAAGTTGTCTTTTGAAAAATGAAATGTAGTTGATGCTTACATCTTTGTATATTTGGTTTGTTAAAATGCTTAATCTGGCTACAGTAATAAAAAAAGGTGACTTGCTACTGATGTACCACCATGTTAAAATAAGTGGCTAAAGAAACGTTACTGCAATATTTGCCTGGCTCAAACAGAAATGTAAATGATAAAGTAATCAAATTTTTATGCGGTAAACACGCACAAAAAATTGTTTACATAATAAAAATTGAAAATATTGGTGACGCGACCTACATAACTACAATCAGTTAAACTCTAAAAGGGCTACCTAGCCAAAGCTGGATTACATGAATGAAAGCATAGATTAATCAATCAATTTATTTATTTTACACTGACCTAAAACCCCATTTTAATTATAAACGAAAAATGCGATTCTGCACCAAATCCGACTTTACACAATCTTTTTAAAACAAGTGAAGCAAACATAGTACAACAGATTTCTTCACTACACCCCGCCCCCCTCCGTAGGCTGAATTCAGACTGGATTCCCTTTCGTTTTATCTAACCCTTTAATTGTGTAAAAAATTATATGGGGTATAGGTACTACTGCATATGCATCCCTTCATGTGTCATATGTCGGCTCTCTACTTGTGCCAAGCCAGAACAAGTATATGTACATTACAAAAGTGTGCGTATATCGAAAACTATTGGTGGGCAATTTCTTTCGGCTTTCTTTGGTCATGTTAAAATTAAACCAAAATTACATATTCTTTTGTCATAACAGCTAATTGATTGCACGATAATAATGAACTCGCTGAATGTCGCTTTTAAAGTATCAGGACAAACTTTAAAATTTAAAAATGTACTTGGAATACGAATGCATAGAAATTTTGCACTTACGATGCATCCATCATATTGTTTTTTGTTATGATTGTTAAACCGGATTACAGCAAAACTGTCCACCAATTAAACTTTTACAAACTAAATTTTAGAATCGTATGTATTTACAAATAATACAAAATTACTTTTCGCACATTAATCAATTTGTTGAAATTCAACAAAATTATAAAAACCGCAGTATATTTCTAATTACCATAAAAATAGAGATAAAAATTGAAATGTTGTACTAATGTTTCCAAATGTATATTTTTAAATATTTATAAGGCATCAGTGAATGTTGAAAAATTTGACATCTTCAAATTACACTCTGATTGTAAGGAATAACTTTCCCGTTTCATAATTTTCTCCACCACCCCAAAACCCCCTCTTAGGGTGAAAAACGACCTAGTCCCCTTTATTTCAGTCTAACCTTTATAATTGTGCAAAAAATTTAGACTAATGACTGGATCACTTTGTATTGCAATCATCCCGGTCGTGACGACGTTTGTAACCCATCTTATTGGTCGTTGCGGGGCTGGTTCTCAGTACCGTAACGATGGGGAGGGGGGTGAGGTCCTCACGGCCGGGACACAAAAAGGCCAGGCCAGGATGACTGGCCTATATATTGCATTGTAATAATAGTCACCGTGACGATCGTGATCTTATAAGTCTTAATTTTTCACTTATGGACAAAGTCATTAGTGAGAATCTTATATGTTAGTACATTTCTCCCAAAATCCAAAAAAAGTGGTTATTTTTGCCGAAAATTCCAAAAAAGCGCAAATTTTTTCGCGCTACACGCGATTTTTATTTAAATTTGGGCCAAATTTGCAAAAACGTTATGCGCTACGCGCGAATTTGATGCATTGCATACTTTTTTCGATTTGAGCATCAAATGGTATTTTAGGTATTTAGTCTGCACTCTTTCTTTAGGAGTTCTTTAGTACCGACAGCCGCACACTGTTCCTCACGGCCGGGACAGGTTTGTTACGGCACTGCTCGTTCTCATAAAATATAGTATTGCAACTATATAATAAGCGATTTAAACTATTTTTAGTATGCTTACATAATGGCATAAACACGGATAACAAAATACGATAACCAGGGGTGTATCCAGCTCACAAATTTAGAGGGAGCCTTAGCAAACCTTTTTTGCATAAGTCAAACTTTTTTTTCCAATTTACCTCAAAAT
Source organism: Pogonognathellus longicornis (assembly GCA_034694085.1). Lineage (NCBI taxonomy): Eukaryota > Metazoa > Arthropoda > Collembola > Entomobryomorpha > Tomoceridae > Pogonognathellus > Pogonognathellus longicornis. The sequence continues at coordinate 4,095 of JAQFYB010004337.1, forward strand.
CAATGGAAATTGTAAAAAACTGGCGTACCGCGAAAATATTTTGCCCAATTTTGTCCAAAATTTCGCAAATTGAGTTTGAAATCGATGAAAACTGCAAAAACCTTTATAGCATTTTTATTGAAAAAATAACTTTTTTAAAAATAACAATTGAGTTATGGTAGAGCGAAATTTGAATATGAATCCGTAATACCACGTTGTAATGGAATTAATTCAGTGAAAACAAACTTATAATAATCAAATTCGCGAGTAGTGCGATATATTTTGCGAGGTTTTGAACTTTCTGGCCAAACTTATCTACTTTTTTAGATATTCTATGGATTATCGGCGGTGCACGTGCACCCCCCTTTGCTACGCGCCTGAACATTGAATTACTTGTTGGGGTTTTTTGGGAAGTTTTTTGGGAGCATTAAGACATTTCTAGGGGTGAAAAACACCCCTCTAGCACACCCACCAAAATCCTTCCACCCAGTAACACCCCCTCTAACACTCCCCACAAAACCTCGCCCGCACCTCTACATTTCAGCATCCATTGCTTTACTCCTACATAATATGCTTATAGTTTTAATAGTGTGGTAGATACGTGTTTAGTCGTGTTTAGAGACATAGAGACTTCCTGACAGCAAGTCAGACAGATCACAGTAGCAGGCACTACTTATAAAATAATATTTCAATAGGTACATAAAACGCACCGAAAAGGATTTGCATTGGCTTTCACAATCTTTTGCACAGATTAGCAAAATGATTAAAAATTAATTTGGTATATATACAAGTATTTTTGCTATATAATTTGCACTACTCCATTCACTTTTCACTCAAGTAATCCAAAATGTTTGTCAAACAAAAGGTTTTGTTTTCCTTCGTCTTTATTTGTGTTCTGAATACTGCGTTCGCCGTTGCGATTCATGATAGAATAATTCCTGAGGATGCACTAAGTAATGATGTGGATCACACCCTTCCAGAAAAGATAGATACCCGACCCACTGGTTAGTGTAATTTATTAATACTTTATAATTATATGTTAGATTTTAATCGACCACGTGCCTTTTTAAACACAATTAGGACCAGTACCATAGGGATCAAATCTGTGCAATATGTCGAAAATAAAGGTGAAAAGACAGTGTTTCAGGACAGGTACCGTAAATGGGCATACAACTAATCAGACTTTTAAAAGTGATCCACAATTAATATCAAATCGATTAAAATAATTCCTAGGTACTTAAACCTGAAATATTAATATTGAAGTAAGACAATTGATAATGGCAGAATATTCAACGCTGGAATTATTATTTAATATTATTATTTAATAATTAATTTTATTAATTATTAAAACACTTTTTCAACCTTTATTTAAATATTTGAAAACGTCTATTTCTTCTCCAATTTAAAAATTGGAAATTTCAATTTGAATAAAATATTCAATATTGATACGTCATCTTGAAAAAGCAGACTGTAATTCGGAGCTTTCTCACAGTTGTTTACTTAGCTGTTCAATATTAATTCATTTTCAATAGACAATTAGACTTGTTTTCTTGGTTTTCAATTATGACAGTCAATTTTGATTTTTATCAAAACGTCTCTATTGTATGGAGTGCCGTAACAAGCCTATCCCGGCCGTGAGGAACAAAGAGCGGCTGTCGGTATTTAAGAACCCCTGCAGACTAAATACCGAAAACACGTCTGTTATCGCGCGTATCGCGAATAATTTGAGCTATTTTAGGCAGATATTAAACTAAGATGCGTAAAATTTGTTCATAGCGCTAAAAATTATGTCCTTTTTTGGTAAAATAACCTCTTTGTTGGGATTTCTGTGTGTGCAATTGTTGCCTTTGTCCTCCCTCTTAATACAGCCTTGGATCACTGCGACTATTATTGCAATTTCATAGCCCAGTCATCCTGGCGATCCCGGCCGTTTGCGTCCCGGCCGTGAGGACGTTCCCCCCCCCCCTCCCCATCGTTGCGGCACTGAATGTACGACCTTTTTATCGACTTAATACACACCTTAGAGTGACACCTTAGAGTAAAATTCGTGGGAATACGAAATTTTGTCCTCAACTAAGTTAATTATTGTAACTCAGGGTTATAGACTAAAATTACAATATATTTATATGCATTTGCATATGGTGCTTTATTATTGCAAACATTCTTAGTAATATAAAAGTTTAGATAAAGCTTAAATTGAGTATATATTAAAGATCAAAATGCTCAAAATTCATATTCATTTCAACTTTAGAAAGTTTGAAGGAGGCACGCGGTCATAGTGCCACCCACTCGTTAATATTCGATTTTAAATTAATTCAGTTAATCTAATTTAATATTTTCAGGAACTGGACCGCTCTCCCAAGACATTTTGGAAGCCAATCCTCGTCTTGAGTTTATTGGAACTATTAACTGGAAGAGCTACTACAGCGAAAAGACATTAGTAAGAATACAAATTTGGTATACGTTTCTCAATATATTTTAGAAATAACTGAACTAATTTATATTGTCATAGTATACTTGGGACGCAGCTGCAGAATTCTGTGAAAACCTAGGAATGCATTTGGCCAGAATTGATTCCAGCAATGAAAGAGATTTTGTGTATCAGCGTATTGACCATACAATGGGTAGGTACACTTTGAAATTTATAACAATTTGTTATAACTTAAGAACATTTATTTAAACTATTGAGTATAGAGAGAAAATTCGAAGCTCCTAATATTATTTTCAGTAATCATTTTCTGTGAGACGAAGTAAATTATAAGTTTTATTATGCTTTCAAGATTTTAACTATTACGAAATGATCCTGGTAAATATGGTAATCTTAATAGAAAATAAGGTGAAGTTTGGTTTCAGTGAAAATATATTTTCCAGCCCGCGCTGCAGAGCCTTATCTCGATTCCCCATATTTTTAGTCTCTTGATTGTGAGCGAACATTTTGACAGCATTAGGATTTTTTTAAACATTGCTTAATAGGCTTATAGTATATTATACCGATTCTAAAAAAATATACCGAAACTTTTTATCAAGTTGTGATTTATACATTAGTGGTACTCCGTCACGTATCCAGAGCAGAGAGCGTTGCTATCTCAGAAAATAGCTTACTATACCATGAAACTTAAAAAGTTTGGAAAAACTATCGCACAAGAATTTGATGTGTTTTAAGGTGGTTTGAATCTAATTCAAAGCGATGTATGCACTCAATGGAAGGTCATAACACAATTAATTTCTGTAAAACACCTTGCTGTGCACCCTCAGCTTATTACTATCCTAGTCACGTGCATGGTTGTACTACTCACAAATTATTATTTCCTGACGGCGACTTATTCCTTTTCAAACTGTGAGTGCTATCCTTAGTCCTTTGGTTGACTTCTTCTTGTAGCTATTAAAAACTTTTCATGTTGTCTGTTTTATAGCAATTGTAGAGTATTATATAACACACTTTCTATTCATATTTTCTTGTAATGAAGACGATGAAATATCTATGGATAGTAACTAATGCGCAATACGCAGGCACTGCATTTTATAAGTTGCCTTTCGCGTCAATTAAGGAGTATCTGTACTTTATATTTATTAAACCAAAATCTCAAAATGTGACACTAATAAAATATACAAGTAGAGATGGTTTTTTTTAAAAAAACGCGATTACAGATCAAGTATGGATAGGGGCTAAAATGAATTTTGGAATCCACTATTATTACTTTTATTGGGCGGACAATGGCATGCGTACACCCCCTATAGATCGGTGGGTTTACTATGGGGAAGCTGAGGCTGCAAAAACTTTGATAGTGAATCCAGCTGACAATTATGCCAATAGGTATTATTCACAAAGAAATCAAAATTTGCATTATGTACTTTGTTATATTTAAGCAACTTCTTACAAAGGCATACATCATTAAATAAATGAAAATTATGCAAACCCTATTAATATTGAAAATACAAAATAAACTGGGTTGAAGAATAATCGTTTGTTTCTCTTGCGTCTTTATTATTTGACTTAGATAAATGCAATTAGTAATGCATATTATACGATTTTATCATACAATTTATCATACTTTTCCCGATTATCGTTTGCGCCGATGTATTAAATAAGCCATACTTCATTTGGTTTTAACTGTTTGTTATACGCCGCAGACTTCGAGGTCAGCGAGCTCTTGAAAATATATATTATAAGATTAGTTGCTTTTGTGCACATCATCCTACATTTCGAAGAGAAAAGTGAAGTGACATTTTTTTCACACTTAGACAATTCAATCACAATTATACTAAAATACAAACATTGTAATCAAAATCACTCCCATTGCGGACCAATAATTTAACAGACAGTTCAGTTTCTTGATGTCCGTTAAATTAGAACACGTTCTGGAAGACATTACTCGTAAATCTATTCCATGTAACCGATTTAAAAACTTTTTTGGTAGAAATTCCTGAATAAATTACAGATTGTAATGGTATCGCCTCTCGGTATATTGGCTAAGATCAAAGTGTATAAGTATCCGTTCTTATTATTTTAAATTCTCATACGTTCACCATATAGGAACTCTAAATTATTATGATTTTCGGAACTAGAATGGGTTAATGAAACTTGCTTCCGCCCGTCTATGGTTTGGTCCTGAATTGCAGTACCGCAAGAATTGGCCTACTAATCAAAAGATATAATCCTCATTAATAAATATTTTCTATGAAACGAGTAAAATCTCTTCGCCAAAGTATTTCATTTCAGGATTGTATTATGATCTTTCCAAAATTTAGTCCCATCAGAAACGCAGCCATGAAAAATGTCCTTGTTTTTCAGGTTATAGTATAAAACGTTACAATTACCTATGAAAATCGCAAACACGGCTGCCGGGATTTCGAAGTGAACAAACTGCAAACATGATATGCATTATTGTCATTATTCACTTGAAGTGGGAAAATTTTAGACATATTTAGGTGAAAGTCAACGTACAATGCATCGAATTGGCGAGTAGTGCGAATGCAGGGTTTCAAACTTCGGGTTTGAAAACGCTAAACCCCACCAAAATCGAAGCACTTGTAACAAGTGCCCAGGCATAAACTTAACATATCTCTACAAGTAAAGTTTTATGTTTGATATTAGATTTCTGAAAGTAGTATTCAATGCGGAATACTTCAATATTGATCTAAAGTATTGTATCTCCTTTTTAAAAAAATTTACTTCGTATTTTCATTGATAGACAGGTTAGTCTAACCTGAGCTCCTTGATGGGTTGGCGTTTGGCGTGTCCCATCAAAACGCTCGGCTGGTGTAAAACACATTACACTGATAAACGCGATATATATACAATGTGAACGCGACGTACGTCTGAGCAGGGCCGGTCATAGCATTCGGCATCCCTATGCAAAAATGATAAGGGATCGTTTAATAAATAAATCAATAATAAATAATATATAATAATAAATAATAAATGATAAATCTTTTACACTTTAAATGTATAGTAGTAAAAAGTGCAATACAATGTAAATATTTGTTAGCGAAAAATTTAATTGAAAACTAGTATAATGCAAAACATTTAAGTTTACATCAGCTAGCTATATTTTATAATCATTTTCACTTTAGTTAGACAATAATTAATATCATAATTTAAAGGTACATGTTTGATATGAACACTGCATACTCATACATTGTCTTTGTATGAGTCATTTTTAATTCATTGCAAAAAAGCTAAAATATCAAGTTTAAAACCCGGAAAAAATCATCCCCTCTTACTCAGCATCCTCATGCGAGTACATGTGTTGCATGTGCCTATGACCGGCTCTGCGTCTGAGGCATTTCATTTGTAATAGTAATTAGAAATTTATTTTAACATTGTATCACACGGATTGTTGTTCTGGTTTGCATATTTTTTCACCGTTTAGACTCCAAAACCCCAAAATAATTTTTTAACGTTTTTTATCCTCAAATATTTAGGCAAATATTTTTTATTGGCTAAAACTGAAAATATTTGAAAAAATTGAAAATAACTTTTGCATATCAGCTTATTTTGGCCTAAAGCGTGTAGACTCTAACGGGCAAATTAATAATGAACATTTCGCCACTTTCAAATCAAACTAACACTGTCACTTTGCGTTTTCGTATCAACTCTGCCTTCTTTTGGAAGTGACAGTGCTACTTTGATTTGAAAGTGACAAAATTTTCATTATTAATTTGCCTGTAAGTCTCAGTGGTGTAAGATGCTACACAAAAACATTTTCTTTCATAAATGTCCGGGCCCTGATAATGACTGTAAAATTATTACCATTTATTTCACAGAAAAATGAGGGTCATTTTTTGCCTTAGTATCTAGTAAATTTCCCCCCAAGACATACGTAACTATGCACCTATGCGAACTAATGTAAAAAAGCCATTTTCCGAAATGTAAAATATTTACTCTTGTCGAAAGGTAAAATCTACCTACCACAACAGAAAAAAACTGCACTCGCGCCTGGATTCGAACCAAGCCATTCAATTACTTACTTCTATACTCACCGCTGCCCTTAGCCACCAACCTATCTAGCCAATGCTTGATACACTCTACAATCAAGTTAAAGCTATCATGCAGCTTGATCTCGAACTTGCCTGAGAAATATTTTACATTTACTTTGGCAAAACTTCACTACACTGGTGGCAAATGTTAACATAAGTGAATTTTTGTATTAGTTGGGGTAATATACCACTCACATTTCTCAAAATGCAAATGTTGTCTTAAGCATGGTAAAATTTCAGTCCATTTTTCACCATGCAATGGAAATTACTGTTTACCTTTCTTGTTTTGCCTTTCTGTTTTCTGTGTGTAGAAAGAATTTTAAGGAATTGACTGGAGTGAATTTTTACTATTAAGCCTATCTATGTAATATTTAAGTTGCAAAGTAATAGAAAATTATTGAAATAGAGGTAAGGCCGGATTTAATTTGAGCAAAATTGGAGAAATAGAAAGAAGATCGTGAAAGAGTGCATTTAAAGCAACTTAGAGTAATAGAGGGGAAGCTATGCAAGGAGTGAATTTATAAGGATTTAAAAACATACAGCAACCTTAGAAGGATTGGGAGGGTGCGACATCGGAAAAAATAAGGGAGATATGAAAATGATATTAACATTTAATTTATTGAGGGTAAAATACATCAAGAAGGGATAGTTTTCCGAAAGATTAAACCGAGAAAGGTAAAACTGCGAAAAAATTTACAAATTTGAGGAAAGAGAACTTGATAAAAATTACAGAAATATTAATAGAGTATTAAATTATTTTTATAAAACTTAAAATACCTGGAGAGTCGGAAGAAGTTTGAATTAGAGAAATGACGTATATGAATTGGAATCGAGAAAATTTTGAATTAGAGCAATGACGTAGGTATATGTATTGGAATTGAGAAACTTTTGAATTAGAGAGTATACCAAATTTGTAGAGATTTTTATTCTCTCTGAATCCATGTTAGGTTTGGAAAAATTTTGACTTTTGGAAAATGGAGAATAAAACACGGTATTCTTGTGCATTCTTGCAATATGTTCCGTAAATAGCAATAATGTCATTCAATTCTTATAGCGTGTAATATATGAAGATGAACTATGCTTCTTTTATTTTTAGTGTTAAATAAATTAACTTTTTGCTAATTGTAAACATTGATTTGCTGTTTGTAATTCTTAACATTATTCATTAACACAGTAAGTGATGTTTTTAATCAATCCTTCCAATGAAATTAAATATTACCTACCACAAATATGTGTATAGATAGGTACATTACAATTATATGCATACCTAATATATTAAGCTTTTAATATTTGACTATTTCGAGATTCGAGCTTAGGATTAAAACCACCGTATTTACTGACTAGGTTAATGACTGCAAGCATTTTGATTGTGATTGTTGTGGAGGGTAACGTTACTATATAGACGAAAATTTGTATGGCATTATCTAATTACCGAAATAAGCCCCGTGATAATTGGGCGTCTCTGGTTGTTTCTTACCTTTTTCGCGAAATTCTTGTAATCTCTTCATGCTTCTTTGCTTATTGTTTTGCCCTCTACATTTGCTAACCTTTGGTGGTGGCACTCCAATGAGAAGGGCCTCCTCCTGCCTTTTCTTCAAATTTTCTTTGTACCTGTGCCTTTTCAAACGCCTATATTCACTCTCATTGACGACTTTAGGCGTCACACCATTCTCACATTCAATATTAATTTGCTTTGTGTTTACTTCCGATTTTTTGTGATACTCCATATTTGTACTATCATTTTCCATGTTGCTACATTCAGAAGAGATTGTCTGAGGAACACTATCGTTACAAATCTGGTTAGAATTATTAGAGACGCTAATTGGTTTAAATATTTCAAGAAGGGATTCCTCTTTGTTTGTACAATTTAAATTTCTCTGAATAATTTCGAAAGCCTTTGAACAAAACAATTGAAAATTTGACACAACATTTTCTTCAGTATTTACAGAGACATTACACCCTAAATCAAATGGATGTTGAACACAAAGAGGGGAACGTGTATTAAATCTCGTCTCAGGGTTTTGAACACGTGCCCAGTGTTTATAAGTTTCTATACCTTTTGGCAACTGAGATTCATTGTGAGGCTCAAAAATTGATTTTGGCAATAATTCACCCAGGAAAGAGCAAACCATTTGAGATTTAAGATCGCAATGAGCGTAAAACTTGAAAAATTCTGCAATTAATTGCAGAGTGGCATTTGCCGTTAGTTTGCCAGTTGCTGGGTCAATTGCGTAGCTTGAAGGTTGAATAAATGAAACTAAATTAGAAATTCTGGTAACGTCGTTACAGAAAGATGCGTCCCATTCATCAATTTCAATTCTTCCGTCGCTCATTGATTGTAAAACGGAAATGGCAGGGATGATTCGTTTCTGTGTGAGGAAAACAGTCACTAGCAGATTCAGAGAACTGTTGGACATTAAATGATGTGAAGACAGGTCTGTCAATTTGTGATGATTTGCCCAGTAGTTTATAAATCGAAATAGATGAGGCAATCTTGGATCCACTTTGGTTAGAAAACCCAACATTTTTGACAGTTGAACCTCCAATAAATTTTCAAATGAAATTTCACAGAGAATGCCAGAAACACTATCTCTCAGCTTGAAACATGGGAAAAGTTCATTTGGATATGGTGTTAAATCTTCGTAAATTAATCCCCCTTTTTCATTCTTAATTTTGGCAAGAGCGTATTCAAAATTTAAGAAAACTTCTGATTTGTTCTGAGGGTTCATAATGCCGGTAGAAAACTGCTGGTTCAAATTTGATTGTCCTAAAATAATTTTGTAAAAATAAAGTCATATTTAATAATAAATTGGAAAGTCATGGGTAAATAATATTAATTTATTTTATTACCGAAGGCGTCGAAGTAAATATTTAGATTTTGAGTGTTAGTGTTTTCGAGACCACTTCCATCGTCACCGTATACGTATAATACACACTTTGGAAAAGTGTTCTTTAAAACTCCGTCTAGTTGCTTTACTAATTCCGCTCTTGCTGCAATTTTCTCAGTTTTCATTGTTATTTGCCGCATGAAATAGTTAAATTGGGGTTCCACTCCAGGAATGCATTTTAAAGCCAAGGTTAATTTTAAATGTTGATTTTGGGGGTTGGTATTAAAAAGAGCTTCCCCTAAAATATACAATTATCTATGAATGTTGTTGTATAAGCCTACACACCAGGAATACACGAGTAATTCAAGGTTGCTATTTGCAGGAACGTAAGCATGATTTATCCAGAGAAACGTATAAACATGCTACATTATGGATCTATACGTAATAGTAATACACGACAATGTAATAAAAGAAAAGTTGAGATAAAACGTATTTTTCCGTAATTTCATATTTCCCCATACGAATTGAGGTTATTTGGTACCGGTAAATTACGTATTTTTCCATAAATCTCTGTTGTTCCATATATCCCGTATATTTAATCGTGGAGTAATTGTACAATATTATACAAAAAAACCTTACATTTTTCTGGAGAAATATCTGACTTCAGGAGTGGATACCAACTTCGATTCTGTAGAGTGTTTGTCTCAGCCATTGCATTTAGAGCATAATCCCTGAATATTTTTTTTAATGTTAATAATAAACTGCGTACAAGATATAATTTTCCTTTTTGGTTAAAATGTCATATTTACCTTCGGCTCATTTGAATCACGCAATACTCCATATCATATCCAAAAAATGCATCGGAAAGCATACCATGTTTGGTAAAAAACCAGCAGATATCCTGCTTTGTTTGTTGATACTCGCCATCGAATAATAGAACAAAAGATCTTGCATTCAAATCGTTCGACCAATTATTTATGCACTTACTGACCACTTGTTGGTGACGATAGCTAACCTGTGAACAGAAGAAGCAACTATATTATAGGCATTCAGTAAAACATCAAGCAAAAATCATCAACTTGTACATTGTATGGTATAACACTTTCTCAACTACCAAATACTCTATCTCTATAAGGTTGTAATTAATATATTAAAAATCAGATTTTGATTGATACTACATTTTGTTTTATAGATTAGGTACCAGACTTACCAAATGTTCAACCCAATCACCGTAAGCAGTGCAACTAAAATCGCAATAGTCACATACAAGGTTCATATTGTTGGTGTTTTCTCATTTACTGCAAATAAAATATGATATATAATATTCTTCTTACAGATTCTACGTAATTTTGTAGTTTACAAAGGAAAAGTCAAAGATTTAAATTCCTTTACGTGATTAGTATAACTACAACAATTTCCCTTAAAAGAACTACATAATATTAGATTTATGCTGGCGTTGGATGAGCAAAAAATGACAACTTAGACAATTTTATTGGAAGCTAGAAAAGTATAGCTTTATCTGTCGCGCCGAAGTGAAAATCTATATTTTCCGAGTGCAGAGTCTGCAGAGTGTAGCAGATAATAAATATATCTCAGGGAGTTAGGTAATAGAAGGATAGAACGGGTAATGTCAACGTGAGACAGAAATGAAGGTAAGTAGCATAGCTGAATTCAGGTGCAGAGTGCAGACTCCCATGACACCCATCATATCGATTTTATGTCGGTTAAACTCTTTTCCGCCGTGGTCTAGTGAATTGAGTATTAGTAAGAGACCGCTGTGACATAACATATAAATATGTATATTTTGTATAGTATATAGATAGGTTGTTAAATCGGCATGCTCAAGGTTACATATACACTTGAATTTGCGCTAACTGCATGGGGCTTACCAACCCAATTGTATGCAAAATGTTTTCATATGTACATCACAGGCAAGACAGACTCAAGCTTGATTTTCGTCAAACTGATTTGATAGGTAGGAATAATAATTTATTTTAAAATAATGTTTTACATTTCAATTGGTGTTTACAATTAAATGTCATATCATAATTTAAATATTATGTCATAGATCGATTGCAGGCAGCAAACATTATTTAGAAATTTTGACTTCATTCGAATAATTTAATTTGTCACTAAATTGTAGAGTTCCAATGTTATTAAATTGCAAGAAAATAATTTTAACATTGCATTTTGATATTCACATGCTGTTCAATTAGCGTTAACTGATGGCCGGATTGGTTGACATATTATATTGAACAACATATATAATTAATTCCATATTATTCTTGTTGCTACCAAACATCTCTATTCGTTTAGATTCAGTAGGTAATTGAAGGTGTTGCTGTTTTTTATACCTGTTATTACCTGAACGTGGAGAGCACTACAATATAAATAGGAATATTTAATACATTTTTGGTATGTTTGCATCATCTGCATTATACTAACCATTTAGCACTGTACCAATTTGCTATTTATTGTATTCGAGATTTCATTCAATTAAAAAAATGCAGAGCATGACATGACAGATGCAGTGCACAATAAATAACGTTTTGTGTAAAAATGGCAATTATATGCAGAAACTATAATAGGCCTTATTCACCGGTACTCTCAACGTCAACCATTTTGAATCCTGAGCTGAGAGTACCTCGATAGCGGCTTGAAGACATCTTCTACATTCCACACTTAACTGGATTTAAACCATACCAAGCTAACAGAAGTGGATGTCTTCAAGCGGCTATCGAGGTACTCTCATTTCAGGATTCAAAATGGTTGACGTTGAGAGTACCGGTGAATAAGGCTTATTGATATATTATATGAGGAAAATTTGGGTAAGCTTTGCAATATAGCCAGGGCCGTAACCACTAAGGATGCTGAGGGTGCTTAAGCACCTCCTCCACAGATTATTGTGGCTTACAGTGGCGGATCTAGCACTAGGTCCAGCAGGTCCAAACCCTCCCCCTTGAAATCTGAACTTACACTAGATAAAAAGGCGCAATTCCCAAAAAGACTTTATTTTGGCTTTTAAGGGCAAACAATCGCAAAAATTTTAGCCCTACGCGAGAAGTGGATGCATTTCATGTTGATTTTGCTCAAAATTGGCTTAAATTTTTAGCGCTTCGCGCGAGTATTGTTACATCTCTACCTCATATATGGATTTTGCCCACCCAAAAATCGATTTCTCGATACGG
>JAQFYB010004338.1:0-16569 GCA_034694085.1 Pogonognathellus longicornis
CCTACCAACTTTCATACAAATCAAACCAAAGGCACTAATGAACCCAAGCTATACTTCAATGACCTCTAGAGGTCAAATGGCCCGGTAACTTCTTTTGATGTACTACTCAAACTAGATGTACATGTCAAAAGCTCCCACCATGCAAATTTTGGGGCAATTTGAACAGAGGGAACTCCGCCCATCTTGACCGTGCCTCCTTCTTTAACGTAACAAAAGATGTGTTAAACATATGAGCATACATAAATATCTCTATTACTGCAAGTTATAATACAGCATGTAAGGTAAGCAAAAACAAAAAATTATCTGTGTGATCTATAAATTAATAAAATAAAGTTCCACTAGAAATAATATAGTGGGGGGTTATAACACTAAAATATCCAAAAGTTCGTAATACTTCTGACTTCAGATGTGACGGATGTTAAATGCATTGATGAAAGGTCTATTTGCAAATTATTTTATAAATGTCATAATCATCAATATCAACATATAAGAATCTAGATTTTGGGACTTCTGGTAAAATCTGTTAAATGTCTGTGAGTTATGCATTAATTGTGCATTCGAACGACGATCCAGAAATGCTGCTTGATCCAGCTTCATACAAATGTAGTTTTTCCAATCTCAATTGTTGAGGATTTAATTACAGCAGATTTACGTTTATGAGGATGACAATGCAAGATAATAAAACAATAAAACCCTCTCACGTTTCCTATAAGATTAACTTTGATTCCATCAAAGCCGTACCAAAAGGAAGTATACTAAAAAACCCACCCTTCCATATCCTTATTTTGTGTGGTATATATGTGCACAAAATCATGAAAAAATTTCTAGGTTGATTGTGAAATAAATTGATTGAATATTTTATCGCTATATGTGCATCAATGTTTTGCAAATTGTAATATTCGCTACCCCCAAAATCAAATCCTGTATACGGCATGAGTAACACGTCCCTTAGTTGCTATAATATTTGTTGCTGAGTAAAGGTATTTTTAAAATACTCTCGTTATATAAACTTATTTTATTTATTTAAACACAGCTTTGTTTTGTGATCATATTTTCTAGATTTATGTTTAGAATATTTGTGTGCAGTTTGGATCTGTTGAATTGTTGTGTTTTTAAGTGATGAATCGGCTATTAAAATCTTGGAGTTGGAATCACTACAATTCATGAAACACAATGGATTTAGGAAATGCATAGGAATCAGTCTTAACCAAAATGAGCAAGCTTAAACAGTTATCAGTAGTAGGCGACCACCGAAGTTAGTAACCTGCTACCACTCATAATATTATACTGAAGCTCGAAATAGAAATTAGTTTACTTCTAGTTTACCTGTCTCCCAGAAAACAGAGTCATGGATAATATTTTACTTCACAAATGTCCAACATTAGGTCAGACCAGTGGCTTAATGGCACGCTTCGAACTTTATCTTCAAAGTTATAGTCGCAAGATTGCTCGCAAATTCAAGCACACAAAATAATGAGATTTTATTTTAATATTTTTTGTAGCTGTATACTTTTATACTCATCGATATTGTATATTATTATTGTTTTCCACAACCTTACATCACAACAATCTAATAATATATCTATAGGTATTTATATTAATTACCGCTTTTTGTATTTAAAATATAATCACTTTATTTAATAACAAAGAAAACAATTATTGTCCTTGAGCTCTTTTACAAGAAACCCAAAACTTAGATACTCTGCCAAGGCTGTCTAACATTTGACCACAATCATTGTATCCATCTCCACCATCGGCATCAGATATTTGGACGCGATTCGAACTGGCACCCGGTTTGGTACGTTCTTGACTACATTTTATTGACACACAAATAAAAAATTGTTTCTAAAAACATATAGAAATAATAAACATAAATAGGTTCTCACATTGCGCGCATACAAATGTAGTAACGTTTTTCATTGCAATCGGATATCGTCCATTTGGAAGCAGCATCTGTGGGAAAGTAGATATCCAAACACATGATTCCTTTCTTTGGTTGGGAGGTTCGTCCCACAATTTATTGACTCCATTAGGCATTCGCTTTCATATGATCGGAAAATAATTTCCCTGTTGACTCCCAAAATAATAATGCACTTTCAAACCTTGCTCCTTTCATTTTGCCGGATGTCCAAAACCTCGTTTCTTGGATGTACGCTGTAATTTTCAAAAAGGCGTCCAATAATACGTTTCCAATTCCTTGACATGAATATTTTTAGATCACAAGAATTAAGAATGAACAATCTGAATAGCTTACGTTTTGAGTGGAGTCTTACGTTGTTACTCAAAAAATTATTATCATCTTGATTTTCCACGCTGGCCAATACCAGACCCGAATTTTGGCAATGATCAAATGCATCCTGCCAAGAAAGCTGCAGAAACACAATTAACAAAACAATTTTTATTAATTGAATTTTTAAACTTGTGAAATACTTACTTTTTCTTTGCTAATGGCTACATCATTATCAGTAAGAGGATGGACCTCTAATTTTAATGGTGTTTTTTCAGAATCGCTATCTTTTCTACAGTAGTGTTAAGATTTTTTCAATGTAAACCGTTGCTACATGTATAACCAATGTTTATTTATTATTGCACTAAATATATTGTCAGTATTTCTTACTCATCTCGCATGCAGATGTAATAAAATTCTTCATCGCAGTGGTTGACAGACCAATAGGATTTTGTGTCTATCGGAAAACGTGCAGCAACACATATAATTCCTTTATCAGGTTGTGCTACTGGAGGTTCGTCCCAATCGGCTTTTACTCCGCTCTTTTGGTTGAATATTTTCCCTGGAGGATACCAGGTTAAGGCCCAATTGCTAAAATCTTTCCTAGACACTCTTCCAGCAGTCCAAAATTTTTCATCTGGGGCATAGTAACCTAGTAAAAACACGCTTTGTGTTTGTTCGTCATTGTTATGTTATAATTTGTCATGATTTACATTTTTAGATGCCTACATTACAACTAGCTATCCCATTTTAAAATATGATTATTTTCAATCATTTTAATTCACTAATTTCAATGCTTAATTTTCATGCAATTCACTAGTTGGGTATTGAAGGGGGCTTATAGTTTGTTGAAGTGGCACCATAATGTTTTGAATCATACAATAAATAACGTTATTATTTCTTCGTAACTGACAAAAAACATTTCATTTTTTTATTATCCCTTAAATATGTGATCTGGCTGCGCCCCTTATTACCCATTATTTTTAATGCAAAAACAACGCATTTTACGAACTATACATATGTATATTCAGACTTACGATTGTCTTGGAGCATCTGATTCTTTAGTAAAAATTCATTTTCTTCTTGGGTTTGTATTACTGCAAGAGAGAGTCCAGCTTTCTAACATCGGTCATTTGCTTTCGCCCAGGATTGCTACATTTACCAATTGGGCAAAAAAACTTGATATAAATTGGGTACAAAGAATTAAAAATGAATAAAATATCCTACCTTATTTTTTCTAGGTATGATGTAATAATGCGTCGATGCTGTATAAATAGTTTAAATAGGTAATCACAATTCGGTTAAATGTATTTCGCATTCGACAAGCGTTAAGAATTTATAAGAATAACCCAGTGGCGTATTTAGTGGGGAGGAGGCTTAGGGGGCTGAAGCCCCCTCCAAATTTTTGGGCTTTACACTAGATAAAATAAAGTTTTTCCAAACAACCCAAAAAAGAGATTATTTTTACCATAAAATGCTAAACATCTCAAAAATTTTCGCGCTACGCGTGAATTGATTGCACTTTCCATTGATGTAGACCTAAACGACACTAAATGTGTACAAATATGGCCAAAATTTGTCAATTTTTTTCGCGCTACGCGCAATGAATTGCAATTTATATTGATTTTAACCTGAATGTGTGCAAATTTGGAGAAACAAATTTCTCGCGAAAATTTTACTTAAACAACAAAGGGTTGCTCAAGCCCCCTCCAAATGTTTGACCTGGATACGCCCCTGGAATAACCACTATCTTTTTCCTCGTAAGTGTATACAACAATACAACACCGGCATTAGAATACCAATATTGTTTCAAACAATACATGTTATTTAACGATAGAATTCACAAAGAAAATAGTGGACCACGTCAATCTACTAAGTACTAAGCAGAGTTTGTTTGTTGGACAATCCCAATCTCTCACAAACGATCTAATTAATAAGTCATGCATTTTTAACATCTCCAAACTGGGAAAAATGTGAAAAAATACGAGAATAATAATAATGTCAAAGGCAATTAGGACCAGGATTTTTAATTTTGAAAAACTTTAGAATCTAAATCAATTGATTACATTTATATGAATAATTCATATACCACCTATTATAGCTTGTCTTCTTTCTCGTGCAAATAAAAAGAACATGATTCTGATTTATTAATTTTGATATTACTAAGAATTAGATCATTTTCACAATTTCATGAGTTGATGATGTTACACAAATATTTACAAACCTTTGTCACCAATGTCATAATTGATAGCTACATCCACTCTTCCAGCGTTTATGGTTTGAACAATAGCAAAGACGAAATACAAACCAAGTAAAATCATGACTGCAGTAGCAATTTGAGTTAGAGGTTTTGGTCTAACCTCTAATATTTCTAAAATTAATTTCAACAATCAAGTCAACAAAATATTATTACACACAACTCAAGGTTGTTTACTTTTATTTGTTATATATAGCTTAGGTATACGTGATAGGTCTGCATTACTAACTTGATTTACATTAATCTGTAGATGTAAAATTAACACAATTCCGTCATTTGGGCGTTAAAATAAATTACATTCATAAGTAGTAACTAATATTGAAATATTTAATTAGTTTATTTCAATTACAAGTACTGAAATTATGTAATTACTGATAAAATTGTGTTTGAATTGTGAAAAGTGCAATTATAATATCTTTGGAAGAAAAAGTTAATATAAAACTCAGTTCTTTTGCAGCTCAATGACCTTAAATGAACATGACTTGAATTGCCTATTTTTAAATTCACCAACTTCCGTAATCATAAATAGCCGTCGTACTATTTTTAACTTTGTTAAGGATTGTATGTGTGGCACCTAAGGGCATATCGAAAATAGGGGGGGTTAAGAAGCAAATGGTGTTAACGTGCAGGGATAGTGACAAACGTCAAAAATGTAATTAAATTTTACTTAGAAAAATAACCCTTTTTTAAAATAAACGTACTACTTCCTTTTTCAATCTTTTAGGAACATAATATTTAGAATATGATATTGATTATGGGGTCATGCAATTATTGTTATCAAAAATATTGGTAACCAAAAAATATTTCAGTGCAGTAGAAACAGTGGAAATTTTGTTTTGTATCCAATATCCATCACTCGCGTCAATCATATGACATGAGCCAGTCAACCTTGCAGACGACGCGCTATGTTTAAGATACTGCTCGAAACAACCTAAACATTAAAGGAATAAGACAGCACACAGTGAAAGGGAAACAGCCAGTGGAATAGCTGAAATGGGCAGCGGCCAAGCTTGCGTCCGGCCAAACGATTACCTCAGAACAATTTGACCACCAGGGCCGGCAGCATTCGATTTTTGGGCGATCGCTGGCCACCACGACATTGGGCAAACAATGCCCAGGACCAAAACATTTTCACCACTAGGACTGGCCGCATAAGATAAACTTAATTTGTGACATATACAGGGTATTTCATAAGTAAGACCAAGTTTTCAAAAATTAATATCTCATGAACCAAAAGTAGTTATGATTTCAAATAAATATCAATCAAAAGGGGCGACTTCAGCGTTCATTTTCGTATATGGATTGTATAACTTTGATAAGTTTAAGAAGTCGGGATAAGGTTTCATAAAAAATGGTCCTCCGCCATGTTAAAATGCAGTTCACATTAATATTTGTAGTTATTGCACCAGACCAAATTATGAATTGCAATAAATATCAATCGAAAGAGGAGACTTCAGCCGTCATTTTGATATATGGGATGTATAACTTTGGTGATGCAATGGGGGTCTAATAAATGCCTAAGGAAAATTGGTCGATTCCATGTTGTTTTCTTCGTGATTTGATTAAGCAACATGTCACCTACCCATTTTTTAGGCAATTATTTCACCCACATTATATTTCCAAAGTTAAGCAACCCGTAAATCAAACTGACCGTCTTCCCTTTCGGATGATGTTTATTGAAACTCATAATTCTGTTTGGTTCATGAACTACGTCAGTGCAAAGCCAAATTGACTTTGATTTTAACACGTCGGATGACCTTTTTTAAAAAGCCTTATCCTGACCCCTTAATTTTATCAAAGTTATACAACCCATATATGAAAATAAACATTCAAGCTTCCCCTTTCGACTGATATTTATTTCAAATCATAACTCTTTCTGGTTCATGAGATATTAATTTTTGAAAACGTCGTCTTACTTATGAAACAGCCTGTACGTCAGTTGTTCCATCTATGCATTTGTTGCGCTTGTGCAGGAAAATAAAAGTACAGTGCATTTGACTCACTCATAACCTCAACAACTCACATTCGGCAATCGACAGCTCGTTTGACTCTTTAAAAGGTGCTCCATTAGTTATTTTATATTACTCTGTGGAAATCGAGAGAATATGAATAGAATGAATGGAATAGTGATAAAAGTCAAAATAAATGAGAAAGATGTTACATTACATTGAGTACATCTCTAATTTTCCAAAGTCATTATTAAATACTTGATTGTCACGTTAGCAATTTTCCATTACTATTTACTGTATTTACTACACCTTTTCTTCATAAGTTCTGAGAAGTTAAGTTTAAATTGGTAATTATACATGATGCTTATCTTCAATGTTCATATTGCAAATAAATCATATTTTATTTGGATTGATTTATATAATGATATAATATTATAGATTTTAAGATTTAAGAATTGACTCATGACAATTCAATATTATTAGAACTAAATAAATAATAGACAACGTTGCTTTAGCTAAAAAAAGTTATTGATTAAGTAATTTCGGCAGCCGGCCCCAATTACAATTTTGTGCGAAGGCCGACCGCATCGCTATATTGGGTAAGCAATGGCCGGCCTCACAAAATAAAAATCAGTGTGGTTGCCGGCCGCATTAAAAAATTGGTTTAAGATTATGACGTAAGGCCGCGGCCGGGCCAGCCGCAAGAAAGTTGTACCCATCACTGAATTCAACCAGATCACAAAAGCAACAGGCGTGTGTGTGTAACCTGACATTTCATTCTTCCTGGTGAATAAAATTATCTCTATATATAATTCTACTTCCAGTTCCAGTATTTAGGGCACGCATTTAGCATGTGGGTGCACCAGTATTACGTGCTCAGTATAAATTATTAGTCATAGAGGTGCAAAAATTTTTGAATCTCATAGTGAGCAGGGTCGAATCCAGGATTGGATTTTGGAGGGGGCACCCATCTCTTCATGTTGTAAATGACAATTAAAGCGAAAAAATTGAGTTGGATTTCGTCAAATCCAGCAAGTTCAGTCAGCCCTCACGCGTCAAATTTGGCTTAGTAAGACAATTTAGAAAAACAGAAACAAAAAACTGAATTTGGCAAGCTAAATTCACCGCCTTTACGCCGTCATTTTTTTCTTGTAAGGGGCGGGTTACAAACATTGCCCATAATGGGGTGTAACAATATGGAACATGATATAAAGCAATCGTATAGCGTCTTTACAATTGCGTTTTATATGAATAGAATTTTTTTTATATTATTTTGTATTTAATTGAAGTTTACAGATTTGTGGAATTTAATTTTTTTGAAATTATAAAAACTAAGATCCATAATTATAGGTGATTGGGTTCAAATTTGGACATCCTCTTGCTACCCACGCATGGGCTACAAGTGGGAGTAACAAAGGGGAAAGAGGGCCCCAGGCCCCGCCAGGGGTCCTGGGGCCCTCTTTGTAGCATACTCTTGTTAAAAACCAGTTTTTATTTATTTACCTACATTTTTGTTAGGAATCATAATTTATAGTTTTTGATGTTTCTATATATAATATAGTTTGGATTCGTTGGAGTGCGGCCAATAAAATCTTTTACTCGAAGCGTTGAACTGAAAAAATAAAATGGATAATTTGGGAAATCGGTAAGTATAAGCATTTAATATAAACAAGTTTCTACAGCTAACTAAAACATGTATGGCAAATTAAAGAATATCTTGTGTTCCAGTTTAATTTTCACATTATGTTACTTTGAATGTTTTCATAACTCACCAGGAAATTGGTCGTTCGCCTTCGTAGGTTAACATTGAAAACAATTGAAACATGGACTCAAACTCGTCGTCTGAAAAGCAAATTAGTCAATCGCAAAAGTCCCAAATTCAAATGTTCATTTTGCGAAAAAATGTTTTCCAGAAATTGTCATATGGATGTTCATATAAAATCAGTCCACACCAATGAGAAACCATATGTTTGTTCAACTTGCTCCAGACGCTACGTAAATTCATGGCGTTTAAATGAACACGCAAAAAGTCATAGGATTGAAAAATCAAACAAATGTGTTCACTGTGAAAAAATATTTGTTTCGAGATCTAGTTTCATAAGCCATTTGAGATGCCACACAGGAGAAAAGCCATTTAAGTGTTCAGTTTGTGAAAAAGGTTTTAGAAATAAAGCTCATTTAACAAATCATGTTAAAGCTAGACACTTAAAAGAAAAATCTTTTTTTTGTTCAATGTGTGACAAAAGTTACTTTTATTCAACAAATTTGTACATTCACATGAGAACACACACAGGGGAGAAGCCATACAAATGTTCTTTGTGTCCAAAAACATTTTCAAATAGTCGATCGATGAAAATTCACTTGACTACGCATTCAGAAGAAACACCGTACCGTTGTAATTTGTGTGAAAAAAGTTTTAAGCGATCTTATGATAGAACAAAGCATATCAATAACATTCACAACTGTATTCGTGAATATAAATGCAGATTTTGTGAAAACAAATTTGCAGGCAAATCTGGATTGCAAAGGCATGAGAGAATTCATACTGGCGAAAAACCTTACGAATGTTTGTTTTGTGAAAAATTATTTAACGACTCGGGAGGCAGAAGAGTACATATGAAAAGGGTCCATTTACATGAAAAATGGTATGAATGTCCCGATTGTCCCAAAACATTTGTGGCACCTTATGAAGTACGTTCACATTCAAAAACCCATCAATCAAGCACGCAAGTAAAAATATGCAAGTGTTCGTTTTGCGACAAAATGTTTAGCAAACGCGATTTATTTGAACATTTGAATACTCACACAACGGAAAAACATCATAAATGTTCATTCTGCAGTAAAGAATACATTAGAATCTCACAACTTTACCAACACATTCGAGCAAAGCATTTAAATGAAAAATACCACTGTTGTTCCATGTGTGACAAAAGTTTCCCTTCCTTAAGTCAATTATCCTCACACATGAGAATTCACACAAGGGAGAAACCATTTAAGTGCCCAATGTGCTTCAAAATGTTCTCTCAATCTTCAAATCTCAAAAACCACATGACAACTCATTCTGATGAAAAGCCTTTTAAATGTTCATTATGTGATATAACATTTAAAATTAAAAGTAGAATGCGACGACATGAACGAACACATTCATCCTCAAATAATCCAATTGGTTAAAAACGTTGAACAAACAAACCCCCATACGAAACAATTGTTATTACAATTGTTGGCCAATAATCAGGATACTCAGGACTAAAAACTCAAATCCTACAATTACACATTGTAATTGGGATTGACATAACTACAATATTTGATATATAAATTTTAAATAAAATTATTAAGCTAGTATTAATATATAAGTTAAGATTAAATGTTTGGGGGTCTACGACAAGTTTCTATACATAAGCGATTGAGGGGGGAATCAAATTTCAATTTGAAGACAAATAAGGAGAAAAAATAGAATTGGTGAAAACCGCTAAAACGCATCACATTCGGACATAGTGTGAACATTTTCCTAATTTTTTGCATTTTTATCATTATAAAAATCTATTCTGGGGGTGCAATTGTTTTTTGTCTCTATATACAACCTTGTTATATAACCAGTATAGTTTTGCATATTTTTATCGATATTTTGTTTACTGTGCCACAACAAATGATTATACAAACAAATACATTTACGTTCGTGAATTGTGGTGAAAAATTGCACAACTTCATGTCATTTAAGAAGCCACCAGCGAAGGATTTTGTTTTTCCAATCTCACTTGTTGAGGATTGCATTGACAGTAGAAATATGTTCATGAGGATGATAATACAAGATATAAAAGACTTTCCTGTTTCCTAAAATACCTTCATTTACACACCCTGCATACCTGAGAACCTCGGCGGAGCTCACGGGGAAGGACCCTCCCTGGCCCGTAGGGCCATGGAAGGACCATCCTGGCCCTTCGGGCCAGGAGGGGACTCATCCGGCTCGGGTAAAACCACCCAACCCTGGCCCGAAGGGCCAGGAGTAGGTGTTTTTATTTTTTATTTTTTTATTTATTTTTTTACCTTATTAAGTATAAGAGAGTATTGGAGATGCTTTATGGTTTTAAATTTCTATGTCTGTCTGTCTGTTCGGGTATAAAAATAAAATAACCAAGGCGCGGTTTAATACCAGTTTCTCAATTGTTAAACGCTATGCAGATCATTGTAATTGTAGATACAATTGAGTATCATTGTAAACGCCGCGTCCAGTGTTGTTCCAATACATGTCGCGCGCTCTATCCCACTATTACGTCACTATTGGAAATTGGAGAGCTAAACCTGGCCCGCCGCGTATCACCGCTAAGCGGTGATGCGCGGCGGGTTGGACCCCCTCTTAAAAGTCGTGAAAATCCTAGGAAGGACCCCCCTGGAGCTCGAGTAGGTCATCAGGTATGACACCCTGACATTCATTTGTTGGAGGGGAGGAAGTGGGTTCGCGGGACAGTCGTTTTTTTGAGTTGCAACATTTGACTTATTGTTAGAATATTTTCAGGGTTGCATCATTTATTTTAGACTTAGAATATTTTTGAAAAAGAACATAGAACAATTTTGCTCAGCTGCAACATTTATTTTCGAGTTACAAAAAATTATCTCGATAGCAACATTTATTTTGGACTAAGAAAAACTTGTTTCCTATCACCCCAAACATTTTGTAGGGATGTTATCCGCATTAAATGGTAGTCCGAACGGAGTAGGTATCCGAGGTGAAAACTGTCTATGGGGTTACCGAATTCACGCAAGTGTAAGTTGTGGGAAGGATTAGGGCGATGTAGGACAAGTTTGGGGCAAGTTTGTTGTGAAGTGAGACACGTTTTGGGGATGTTTGTATTGTAGTGAAAGGAAACAAGTTTTTTCTAAATCCAAAATAAATGTTCCAACCGTTCAAAATTTTTCTATGTTCTTTTAACTTGTCTCTTATCACCCCAAACATCCTCGAAACGTGTCTCACTTCACACCAAACTTGCCCAAAACTTGTCTTACAGCGCCCCAACCGTTCCCACAACTTACTCGTGCGTGAATTCGGTAACCCCGTTTACTCGGGGGATTCGTTTACCTCGTTTACCCGGGGGGTTGGTTTACCCCGTTTATAAGGGAGGACTCCCTGTCCCCGTTTACTCGGGGCCAAAAAGCAAGTTCGATAGCTATCTTTTAATTGAGGTTACCGAAGAACAAAAAATGGTTGCAACCGAGCAAAAAATTTCTGTTCTTTTTTAAAGATATTCGAAGTCGAAAATAAATGTTGCAACTCAAAAAAATTAATTTTTGGCTCGACATCTTTCATACAAAATCATGTTTTTATAACTTTTGCATTCACTTCAAATGATTCGCAATGATTTATACCAGAATTATTATGTTGTATTATTGATAGCTACGTAATGAATTTAGTTTTTATTGTGTATTAAATATAAGCGAAATAAGTTGTTTCATTAATACATCATGGTGCTGTAAAATTAACCACTAAACTTTTAAAAATTAATAAATACTAATAAAAATTTAGTAATACAAGATCCCGTGCATTCGGGTTTCGGGGCTCTTCTACCTCAGCCTAACGGTCTTCGGGTCTCTTCGACCATCCAATTTTCGGGTCTCGAGTTTCGACTCTCTTTGAGAAGCCGGCTGAGTGGGGGATTATATATTATAATAGAGGGGCGTATTTATATATTTACAAGACTAAGAAAGTTAAGCGAACCCGCCATTCTTTTTCCTGGTTGACTGGAATTTCTCTTCTCTTAAGTCAGGATAGCACTCCCATTTCCAAAAAAATTCTTCTAATTTTAGCGTTTTGCTTTTGGATTCTGGCTGTCGTTTATGAGTGTTTTGTTAAAAGTGAAACTACAGTCCCATTTGACTCAAAGCCTTTTGAAAATTTCACACAACTCGTTGAAGACGGATATCAAATAGAGCCAAACATAACAAGCAGGGACCGGCTAAGTTTAATTGAATTAAATTTTTCAGATTACACTACAAGAAATCAGAACGCCTTTCTCCATCATATTGCCATATCTCTTGGGATCATAAACAGAAATTATTTAGATGTTGATTTTCTTCTTAAATATGATTCCGAAAGTAAGATTTTTGACGCCATGAGTTACACTGACTATCATTTACTTCCTTATGGAAAATTGCATTGTTATATTTTACCTAAACATTTTACTAGTTTTTAAAAATATTGGGTTTTTATTTACCGGTTTCATAACTTTTTTCAAAACTCTTTTGCAAATTTACTGTCCTCTGGGATTTACAACAATCTGCGATATTTAATTCATCATGTAGTGGGTATTGGTATGTTAGAGCACATTGACCTAAAAGAATATTTAGACAGACAGCCATTGAAGATGAATTTATATGTGGCAATCTACACGATGTTTGTAACATTGACAGTCATGTTGTCTCTTTGCATGTTAGTGTTTATAATTGAATTGCTATATCCTAACAAAGACGCAATTTTTAAAGCTGCCACAAAGTCGTATTTTCTAATATTGGACAAATGTCGGAAATGGCAAAAAGTTAATTATCTTTCAGTACGTAAACGTAAACGAAAAGCTCGAAACTTGAAAAGAAACACTTGAAAAACAACCACTGCCACCATCGGTGAAGAAAATTTACAAATGTGTGCTCTCATTGTAATATAATGTAATTTGTATTCCAATCGTCTATTTGTGTTTAAAAATTATGATAGTATATAATTTAGTTTTATTGCATTCCACAAAGAGGACAAAATGTTTCATTTCCTAACAAAATAACTATTCTGCATTATTACAAGAAACAGTGTTACAACAATAGCAATTGCTTAGTAAATCATGTTAAACATTTTTAACTTTACACAGAATACTGATTTTGTTTAATTTTGTAACAAACATTTTCTGAGATACTATTATTTTTAAATTTTTGATGTATACAAGTGCATCGAATTGGTTGTCATTATTTAACACGAACGCGACATTTTTAAAACAGTCTTTGAGTTTTGAAGTTCTCTCCATGAAATATTAATAAAAACAAATAAATGTAAATATATAAAATAAAAACTACACAGTTCATATATAGTTTGACATATTTCACCTTTGTTTATTTTAATATTCCATCAAATATATTTAATACATGTGACAAGTGTTGAATAGATCTATGAACATAGTTTAATAAACTATTGAACAAATGCCGTATGAGTCAACCAATATGTAACATTGGATTCACATGTATTAACTTGCACTGTTTTTTCATGATACTAGGCCTCGTAGTAAATAACTTTCCCATTACCAAAAATGAAAAAAACAAAGAATGTGCAGTGTAAGTCAACAAAATGGACGTGACAAAAGCAATAATAGACGATAAGGTCAAAGTAGACAATAATGTCAAAGTTATCTTGTTATGTAATAAAATTTAATAATTTTCCACAGGTTTACCCCTTGAGACCACGCATTAATCACATGTTATGGGGAAAGCTTTTGACCTTATCGTCCACTTTGATATTATGTCCACTTTGATATTATGTCCACTTTGATATTATGTCCACTTTGATATTATGTCCACTTTGATATTATGTCCACTTATTTGGTATTATATCCACTTTGATATTATGTCAACTTTGACCTTATCGTCTGTTGTTGCTTGCACTCCATTTTGTAGACTTGCACTGATTTAACAATTTAAATTAATTGCTTAATTCTTTGGCTTCAGTTACAGCTTCTGGAGAGTCGCCTTTTGCCAGCCCTACCCTATCTGGCTGCTCGAGCATGGCAACCTAGGCCCAACCAACCCTTCGATTTTATCTTTTGTCCAACCCCAACTAACACTGACAAAAATTTCAGAAACCCAACCCGAACACGATTTAGATGAACTATTTCCGCACAGCGCTATTTAGTATGCCCTTTTTAACACGCTAATCATAGTCACAAGGCAAGCAAATATAGACCCTACCGCGCATCGCGCAAATAATAGACCTTACCGCGCAGCGCGCAAGAAATTTTCAATCATCACGCAAATGTTGGACCCTGCCGCGCAAGGCGCTAGTAAAATGGAAAGCAATGCGCAGATGTTGGACCTTGCCGCGCATCGCGCAAATTTGTAAAGTCACCCCAAAAGTGTACCAAGTCACCCCAAAAGATATACCAAGTTACTCCAAAATTGACCCACATGTTTCCCAAGTAACCCCAAAAGTGTTCCACACGTTTCCCAAGTCACCCCAAATGTGTCCCAAGTGACCCGAAACGTGTCACACAAGTTTCCCAAGTCCCCCAAAAGTCTCCCAAGTCTTCCAAAAGTCTCCCAAGTCTCCCAAAAGTGTCCCAAGTCTCCCAAAATTCTCCCAAGTCTTCCCAAAGTGTACCAAGCCACCCCAAACAAGTCCGTACAACGAAGTATTACATTTTGGGCAAACATGAAAGATGAGTCAGGAATACCTAGGACCAAAAACAGTAGTAATTGCGCGATAGTTTGTTTAGTTATCATTCCACAAAGGTACTGTATATTGGTCGACCATGCCCAATTTTATAAACGTTCTAAGAGATGTAATACCAAATTGATATAGAAATCAGCAGAGTTGTTTAGTGCTGCCCCTCATTCTCAGCTTTATGCATGATTTGCATTTGTATATTTCTCATTTCTTGCATGAACGTGTTTTATTCTGTGAGCATCCATATTTTATCCAGTATCATTAGTATGCGTTGTGTGTCTTACTGTAAGTATCAACCATTTTCTCTCTCTCTCTCTCTTGTGTGTAGCTCTGACTATTGTCAGACATCAATTATCTTAAGGCGGCTTTTCGGTGAAAGCAAAAGACGGATTTCGTTTAGACCACGAACATAGCCTCGAGGGTTTGGACTTTGAACAAGGAAAATTGAAGGTTTGAATTGCTAGAGAGTGGGGATTCTCATGTTAAATTGTTTTGGTTGAAAATTAATCTTTCAAAGATGCACCAACAGCCGAAGATGAAAATTGATAATCAGTTTCATCAGAAGTTAATCTAAATTGTGTATAAAATTCATTCTTGGCTGTTGGTGCAATTTCGCTACAAAGTGGAGGGAAAATGCGCGCCGAAGCCAAAATCAAGTTCAGGGTGATGTGAGTGAAGCGAGCGAGTGCAGGTATAGATAGTTGCTTTGCTGTTGCTGTTTGTAGTAGGTACCTAACATTTTTATACACACTGAACAGAAATTGTTGAGAAAAGAGTTAGACTTGAGGGCTCCAGTTACAAGTTACAACCCCTTCAGGCTATGTTCGTGGCCTAAACGAAATCCGTCAAAAGTCATGTAACACTGTATTATGCGCAGGATCAGAATTTTGAAATACAAGTTCGTTTTGAAAATCAGGCCCTGTCGCGGTGAGTGTATAGTTAATTTTTCTCTATAATATTGTTCTTTTTGTAATTTTTTTGAAAATGTAAAACGTAGAAGTTATGGGAGGTTGACGAGGTTGAAATTTCAACCTCCCATAACTTCTACATAATATTGTGACAATTTGAAATGATGTTATATTTTGTATTATTCTCTAACGTCTGTCTAATTCATAGAAAAATATAAAGCCGTTGCCTTGGAAGTTATGATAACCTATTTTAAATTACAATTTTTTATTTCAGGGACAAGACAGTTGATGAAGTCAATAAAATCCTATTTGCGAGCAAAAAACTTATGAGAACATACCCCATGCACTTCATTTGAATTGGATGATTGGAATACACCATACTGTGTTCTTTAAGAAATAATATTATTATTCATTATTTGAAGCTTTATAACAACTATAATAATTTATTCAAATATGAAATAATTGCTAAGTTAAGGAGGCCTAATTATTATTATTTACGTAAATGATAAGCATTTTAATAGTGTAAATTATGTATTTACCTTCAATAACATTAATTTGTAAAATCTCATCCAGTTCATTCTGTTGTATATCTCTGTGTATTAACTTTGAATCATTCTTACATATTATTAAGTTTAATTAGTTTAGACGATTGATTGGAAGGTTTTAGGTATATTATTTATCGTCCAACGATTTATATTTATACGCATCATATACGCTGCCCATTCCATCGTTCATTCGGCTGAAATGTGTAAACTTATGAAAGCGTTCTGTAGTAATAGCTGTTCCACGTTGCTTAACAAACTCGTAATAGTCTGACT
>JAQFYB010004339.1:0-16566 GCA_034694085.1 Pogonognathellus longicornis
ATAGCAACCCCCTAGTCTTTCTACCTGCTACGTCACACTCGTCGCCCACCCACCCACTATTCTTATTTCATGCTTTTATTTGATGAACGTCAATGGTTATACATAATATACTGAAGAAGGAAAATTGACAATTTAGAATCCGCAGTGTAATATATATTATTAAAATACAAGTTGTCAAATCACGAGGAATGGCAGCAAGGCGTATAACGTATAATATATTACCTTTGGAATTACAGATAATAACAACTTGTGTGATGGAATATTTGGATAGATTGAGTTTTTGTTATTTTAGCCACAATTTTTTCATTGCGTTACTTAATTGCGTCACCTATTAATTATCCCTTTATTTGGTATGTAATTAACTGTTAACTTTTTAGTAGGCTATTGATATTTTACGTTGTTAAATATCTACTCATATTTTATAATCATTATATTTATTTTTAAATGTTAAAAATAATTATTACTAATTACATTAGTTTTTAGCTAAAATATATTATAAAATTTGCCTCAAAATTTACTCTTCTTATAGGTGTAATATATTCTTTCAGTAGGTGTTGCTTAACTTAAGTAAGTTAAGCTCAGTAAGTGGCCAGGTTATATTTATTATGTATTAATTAAAGTCCAATATAAGTCCAATATGACTTTGATTGATTTATAATAATATCACGTGTAATAAAGTATTGTTATTAGGATAAGTAAATGTCTACACCCCAAGCTCACTATTATTATACTGTATACAATACATGTAAGTCCACTCCCATCATTTTGTATCTAATTATATATTTTCATTTACAAATACAATACCTGGTAAGAAAAAAATGATTACCTAAGTACCGTATGATTTATTCAAAGCGCAAACCTCCTTATACATGGGTAGGTACAGTAGAGCTAGAGCATTTTGATACACATTTTACCAAATTAACAAACTCTAAGCTAATTGTCAAAGCAGTGTATCTATAGCTACTGTAGTACCTACTATGGTATTATACCTATCCTTGGTATACCTACTAATGTATAAGGAGGTTTGCGCTTTGAAAAAATCATACGGTATTTGTTTTATTAATGAAACTAAAGTGCTCATAATAATCAAATTACCTTAACAAGTTAAAAAAGACCTGAGATTCATCATAACTGCATTTATAATTTATTATGACAACATTATGTGAGACACCCATATAAATATAAACATGTTTGCTAAATAATTTTTGATCACTTAAAACATAATGTTATATTCATACGCTTCATAAATATGAAAAATATGTTTTAGAGATATTCGTTCTCAATTTCTTTCCTTGTTTCAATTGATTTTTTTCAGTCGTCTGGGGTCATTTTATTTTTGTCCATAGCTCATTGTGATCATTCCTGTGTTAAATCAGTAGAATGATTATGTGTGAAATTAAATGTGTCATTTATATTACATTACGTGTAAACGAAAGATTGTTAAAATAGTAGGTATTGACTATTAGATACGTACTTACAGTTGTTCACAATAATCAATCACAGCATGTGCTATACATCTGTCTATTTCCGTGTTTAATGAATACGGCATTATCCTGGCAATGTCAATAATTAGATGTACATTGAACTAACCTACCACACTGCAAGCAACGACTTCCGAACATATTTTACATTAAGGATGGTAAGTTTTGTGTACAAGGATGAAGTGTGCCAACACGATATAAATAGAAAGTGTGTAAATAGGTTAATGTGTCTGCCAAGATCTTGAAGAATTCATGATTAAGTTAACGACACCCGTACTTTAAAATAATGCTCATTATTTGTAACTACAAGAAAGTCTGCTTACCAAATGTCAGTTACCTACACGATTAAATATTTAAGATTTCATCCGAACTAGTGAAGGTCAATTTTATACACTTTTCTGATTTGAGAAAAAGAAATGTAATTTTGAACATGCTTAAATATTTAAGCGTTTGACTAACATACGAAACTTTTTTATTATTATATAATAATGCCTAATGTAGTTATACATAAATTGTACATCATTATGCTTAAGTGCATAATATAAGTATGAGAACAAATTCTATTTCTGTTTTCCATTATCTGTTTCGTACAAGTAGATAAAGAAATAAATAGGTATGTATTTTACACATATAACTAAACCATAATATGGACCATGTGCATGCATAAATATAATGTTAATGTACAAACTTGAATGGTATGCTTTGATTGTGAAGTACCTACTTCCTAATAAATGGAGCCGAAACATGTACAGGGTACTTCAAAATGCTTGTAGCCCTTCCCTACTCTAAAGCTACTCCAATATTTTTGTCATACAAGTTTGAATTGATTTGACGCTATCGAACACTTTTGCAAATGTCGCAAAAAATGAGCAATATGGTCTGTACACCAGGGGCGTATCCAGGTCACACATTTGGAGGGGCTTGAGCAAACATTTGTTGTATAAGTCAAATTTTCAAGCGCAGCGAGAAAAAAATTTGCCCAAATTTAGGTCAAAATCAATGAAAATTGCAAAAAATCGCGCGTATCGCGAAAAAATTTGGTAAATTTTGTCCAACATTTCGCAAATTTAGATCATAATAAATGGAAATTGCAATAAAAACGCGCGTAGCACGAAAATGTTTGAGATTTTTAGCGTTTCTTTGGCAAAAATGACCTCTTTTTTGGGGTTTTTCGAAAAACCTGATTTTATCTAGTTTAAACATTTGGAGGGGCCTTCAGCCCCCTAAGCCCCCCCCCCTCTAAATACGCCACTGCTGTACACTGGTTTTGAATTTTTATAGTTACAATAATGTTTTACTTCAAAACTGGATTTACAGACTTGTTGAGGATTCAATGCTTGACGAATCAAAAATTAAACTAAATCGGTGGCTGTAAATTTTCAAATTTTTTACCAATTAACGAAAACAAGCTGATATTTTCAAATTTTTTACCAATTAACGAAAACAAGCTGATATTTTCAAAATTTTCTTAAAAATTCGAAATTGAGCACGATCGATTAAAATGTAGCTTTGTAATTTTTTCAACAAATCAAAGTAAGAAGTTATTTTTGCGCGTAAAAATTATATTGACCGTAAAAAAATTGCTATCGGTTTAGCCTAGCTCTACATTTTGGTGTAAAATCTTAGCAAACACCCTAACATAGCATAACAACAGTATTACTATTGTGTGTCCAATCAATTGAAAATCCGTTTCATCTTTAGAATGCCGTACAGATAATTTTGAATGACTCTTTATTGCATAAGCTAACGTTAACATTACAACAGCAAATACAATATTACATATGAATATCTTTAACACTATGTGGCATAACAAGTAATTGTATTTTATTGTAAAATTTACATCATCAACCGCACCCTTTCAGATTTAATTCTCTCAGCAACCCGTTTGTGTTTCTTGGAAAATATTTTCTGGTGTAAATCCCATACCTAAGACCCATGATGTTAAGAAATGATGAATATCAGCGTCTAAAGTTCTGGCTCTGCTTCTGATAACAGTTGTTTCCATCATTCGTCCTTGCACAGAAGCACATCTATAGAACAATGACCAACTTTCGTAGTCGGTTGCAAGTATAACAGCGGTTTGTTGAACTATGGAAGCAACAATAACATTTTTAAGATATATATTTTATACGTTTTTTAAAAGGTCATCTCTAAGTTGATTATTGTTATTATTGTGTTTTTTTAGTTTTTTACCTCCTTCAACTTCAAAGTGCATTATTCCAGAATTGTTTCTGTCCAAAGTAACAAGAAGACTGCTGGACAAGTTCCTACCATCTACGGTATTAATTCCACTGAAACAATAAATGAATGTAAATTAATTTCAAAAATGAATTTTGTAGGCTTTAAGGCTTTGTACATGATAATAATAATGAAAATATTTTTATTTTATTTTCAAACGGTACTTACTCTGCGTTAACTCTGTAAACATTGATAGCTGAGGTAGAAGCAAAGCTTTCACTTTCGCATTTAGATGTTGATGGAGTCATATTTCTACCGTCGTTCACGGCATATTCAATGTTGTACCATTCCTTACCGGAATACTGTGAAAGATAGAAATAAAACATTAGTTTAAAGTGATATGAATATGGGTTATGATTATTATACTGTTGTAAGTTTTTAAATTAAAATGCTGGGTATTTTGAGATTTCGAAAAACTGTGTCATGGACAATGTCGTCACACAATTGTCATTATCAGTAAATACTCAGTTTTATAATTACCTTTAAAGAAAATAATTAATAAAGATAGACAACTTATCGAAACTTACTTTTCCAATATCAAAATCTCTGGCAGGAACTACTTCTCGGCATGGTGTGGAAAATTTTCCTAGCACAACTTGGTGAGTCAAAGCGACCAAAATAATTGTAGCAACAGTTTTCATTTTTGTAATTTGTTTTACAATGAAGATTGTATAAAAGGAGTAAATATAGTTTTGAATAACCTGACAACTATATATCTTATTGACAACAGAAGTGATGTTTATTGGAAAAAAATTGGCTTATATACGTTTTCCTTTCCGATAACGAAGTGTTTGCTTTGACTCAATCTCAATAAGTTAATTATAAATGATTACAAGTACCTACACGAATGAACACTTAAATAGATACAAATAGTTTACAAATCGATGATTCAAACTGTAATGTATTGTCAACTAATGTACACCTGCTCTTTGCACACGGTATTTTTGAATTACAATCAAAACTGCTGGAATATACAACATCAAAACAAGAATTGAAGTGTCTAATCGATTTATTTATCTCAAAAAGTAATCAATTACCTTTGAAACTCAATTGAGTAAACATTAACTCTCATTAAAAATGGATCCACCTTTAGTTGGGGAATAAATATTGTCGTGGAAAAATAAAAAATGTGCGTCAAATAAATAAGAAAACGTGCCAAAAAGTCGATGATATTTAATTTAATAAATAATAAAATAAAAACATTGAGTCAATTCACCAAACATTTATTCTATAATCATTTCAAAGTTGATCCTTAATCAAAAAATATTCTCAGACATTTTTGAAAATATTTAAATTACTAAAAGATTTTGTATTTCAATTTGTAATGTAAACAAACAATGTAATTGTGTTTCAATGTACCTCATTTCAAAATATGGTAAGCAAAACGTAAGAAATGTGGTTTTGTAACAAAATTTACATTACTAAACTTTTAGTTTGACTCATTTAAAACGAACGTATTTTAATGCAGTTTAAAGTGAACTGCTTAATATGACATCTGACATCATCATCCTCAAAATCTGTTTATATGCTTCTGTTGTGAAATCTAGAGACACGCTGTTGCTAATTCAACCGATTCTCAATGAGAATTTGATATTCTCATATTACGTTTTTCATTCCTATATATATTTGGTGTGATATTCTATCTTTCTCTCCATTCAACCTTTTTTCCCAGTCATTGCAATTATTTTAATAACATCATAATTATATTCTTTTTGTCCTACTTTGAACCCTGTTATTTATTTCACAGAATTGATTAAATTCAGTGGAAATATAAATTTAGTTGTTGTAAATAATTGAGTATGTACTTGATAATGGATTTTACTTTGAAATGAAGTGCCGATTCATTGACCAATGTAAATGACATCGCGTTTTCACACAAAATTGACCTTTTGCTTCGGTCTAATTGTCGCCCAATGACAAAAGCATGTAAATGTATTTTTACAATGTTGATCAATGATAGGTATTCAAGTGGAGTATTTCACGAATTGCTTTTAAATTTTTCGACCAAATCTAAATTAGTTGTGCCTTACGGAATGTAACTCTTAATGTTAATGATGTTGATGTTTGAGTTTGACGAAATTGTATTTCAACAACGTAGTTTTATTGCTGAAAGTTCAATAGCGATACAAAAACTTAAAAAGTGTTTTAAATACCTACTGCAGTAGTTATTAGTTATGACTAT
Organism: Pogonognathellus longicornis; assembly: GCA_034694085.1. Taxonomy (NCBI): domain Eukaryota; kingdom Metazoa; phylum Arthropoda; class Collembola; order Entomobryomorpha; family Tomoceridae; genus Pogonognathellus; species Pogonognathellus longicornis. The sequence continues at coordinate 5,902 of JAQFYB010004339.1, forward strand.
GAACCCTCGAAAAAATCACAGATTAATATTTAAAGTTGTTTGACTCAGAACACTGAATTAATTTTAAAGTAAGAATAAATTACCTACGAATATTTAGGAATTTCAAATTTAAAAATACCTAAATCTTTTGCTATTTTTAAGTAAATAAATAATAAACATTAGCTGTCTATCGCCGGTAAAAATATATCCTATACAGTTATAAACCATAAGAAAAATTTCAGACACACTTGTAATAATATATATTAATTGTATTTTACAAGTATATATTTGTAAATCATATATAGATTTTAAAAGAAAAGAAAAATAATTTAAAATAAACTATACAAAATGTACATAGGAAGGTTCATTAGAAATCATATACATACAAACAGATAGACACATATTCTAAAGTGAATTAATACACTACCGAAATACCAATAGTTAATAAACATAATATTGAATATATAAGTATTCATGCATTTGTTCAAATGTATTGTGAAAACTTACTGATTACGTATACTTAAAAGTATACCTACATAAGTATTTGCAATTGTTTATACAAGCTCACAATATTATAATTTACAATTACAATCTAAAAGAGGACTATTAAATACTATAAATTGCATGAGGCGTTAGCATTATACTTAGATAATTTTAGTATAATTAAAACTATAAATTATTATGCATTCACACAAACATTAACTCCAATTAATATACTTCACACTCTAGAAACCTCAGAAACAATTTTAAGTAAGCATATATTCTTTGGGGAGACAATTAATTTTACCATAGCTTATTCTTATGGAGCGGGGAAGTTTCGTTTTAGAAAAGTGTCATTCATATATAAATATGCGTGTACGCGCAATGCGTCCAATAGAGTGAGTCTATTTTGATGTAGGTACCTACATCTTTTAGGGAATTCCATACAGATGAAATATTGCTTTGTGCTGTGATGCTGTGTACTTTATTATCCTCACTTCCAACGTTCCAACTCCATCCGCGTATTAATATATCACTCAACGAAAAGCAACTGGTGCGATTTTCAGTTCGGAAAAAGCCCTACACTCTTTTTAACGATTGCCTTCAAGTGAACATTTCCTAAATGTCTGTTTATTTTTAGCACTCATGTTTTACAGCATTGTTCAAATCAATTACAATAAGTACGTTGTTCCTTTCGCCGCATACATATATAATTCTAACGGCTTGTGGCTGGGAGGTACATGCATAATATACTGACATAGAATGTACAATACCTAACTACTTTAAAAAAAATTACCTACTTTAAAAAACTTTTAAGTCTTTCTCAAGTGTGATAAATTTAGAAAGTCGGTTTGCTTTTTCTATATGATTACCTAGTACTACTTCTACCCGGGAAGATGCCCGTGCCCGTAGTAAACACACATTGCATTCTTTTCACAGATTCATCTCACACCTTTGTCTCCTTCATTCGCTTTCAGTCTTCTCCTTTCATTCATACATTTGGCTCTAGAAAAATTTAAATTCACTCCAAATACTCACGACTCAAGGTAACTATTTATTTACAAGATCTTTCCGATTTTAGAAAATGTTTATTGCTTTTTTATTTACATATATTAAGGGAATGTATTAAGTGGCAAGCGTTTTGTACATACTCTCATTACACAGTCATACTCCAAATAAAAAAATTCTTGATTTAAGAAAGTGGCAAGTTTTGTTTATAGATTCATGAATCGTGATTGATATTTTTATTGCTTCCATGTCTAAATATTACCGTTTTAAAATTTACTCTTTTTCTTTTGAAGATTTACCGCAAGCAGAACTCAATGCATTTCATCCTATGTAGGTAGGTGTAAGTTATAACATCCTTTTTATATTCTCAAATCTTTTCCTATACCATACTACAGGTTGGCTGCAGTCCAACGGGAAGAATATTTTAGTATCGTTCAAATTTGTTGTGACAATTTGGAATAATTTATCGACATTTCTCTTCTATCTGATTTTGAAATTTTAGAGGTAAGGTTTTTAAGGTAATATTTTTTCTCTAAGAGTACTAAATGTGCACATTACACTTTTTATAAAAAAAATTGAACTTTGCATTTATACATGGCGAATCCAACATGAAACTTGTCTAAATAAATGCTTTGTGTACACTCGATTCCAGGATAAGAATATATGGATTTATAAAGTTTGACTGTGTAAATTAACCACGGCATACTTTATAAATATGTATAGGTACTTATCCATTTTTGCTGATTTCCATAAAAAGGGCTGATATTCCTGACTGAATGAGTGTCTTTGCAAACATGGTGTCTCTGATCTTTATACACCACTAAATAATTCCAAATTTTTAAAAGGCAATTCATTAGTATATTGGTACTAATCAATTGCGGATTTTGTTGAAATTTGGAATTACTGTGTAATGTAAAGTCAGAACTTTCAGAAGATGATATTCAGGATGAAAATACGATTCCTCCAAAATTAAAAATAATATTCATCATTCAAATGACATATTGTATTGCTCAATGGAAACACTAACTTTGAAGCAAATTTTGAAATAAAATAAAAAACGCCCACATATTGTAAACTATGTTTGGGATACATTTAGGTAAATGTAGATATTTGATATTTAAGGTAAAAATAAATTGATTAATTTAAAGTAATCAAGGAATTAGTTTTTAATTGTAAACTGGGATAATAATTTTTTCAACATTATTATAACAAATTGATTATTTTTTTAATTACCTTTATTAATTTTAATACTGATATATTAAATTATACCCAAATCTAACACATTTACTGTCATATATTGTCATTTTTGTCATAGCATGATCAAAGCTTGTTTATCCATAGCTTAAATGAAACGTTGTAAAAAATGTGTAAATTGCAGGTTTATCCAGGAGCTATATCAATACGATTTACTTTACATATTAGTACTTTACTGATATATAAATTACGTTAAAACTTTCCAGGAGGACAAAATCCATTTCTAATTATCCAATAATCAAGAAAAGTCGAAAAGTAAATACCAATAAAATCAATCATGGAGGAAGGAATGCTAAAACAGTTGGAAATGATTGTGAATGGAGTAAACCCTCAATGTGCCCCTGCAATTGATAAGTTCACTGACAAAGCTTTTCTAATAAATTTTCAAGAAGATGCCCTTCGTCGCGTAAAATCTCATGAAAGTGTGAGCCAGGTAAAAAATTCCAATGTCACCGAAAATGGTCAAAATCTCTCAGCGAAATCCCCTAATCTGAATTTAAATTCTGCAAAAATTGTTCACATATCAGATTTAGCAAAAAGCGCAAATATTAAAATGCTCAAAAAATATTTCTTATGCCGTAATATTACACCTGCATACAAAATGAAATCATTAGTAACAATTGTTGATGACCCAGAAGGAAAATCGGCCGTTCGTTTGCGAATTTTGAATTTTCAACATTCCGCTTCCGACATCTACAAGGTGCTTCCTGTTGGACAAATTCTGGCAATTAAAGATCCTTTGTTCACAAGCGACACTTTAGATAACACCTTCACACTTGTAGTGGATCAACCCAAATATATCATATTCATCACCGAAGAAATACTTGAAAATAATTTTCCAGGATTAAAGTGGAAAGGTTCAATATCAACGCAATACAAATCAAAAGTACAGTGTGGTGCAGCAAAAGAGACAATTCAATGGAAATCAGTGGAAGAATGGAAAAACGAAGGTAATCGATTTTTTGTCCAAAAGAAATTCCAAGAAGCTGTAAACTGCTACACAGAAGGTCTCAAAGAGTCACCCTGCAATGTCGACGTTTGTTCCAACCGTTCCGCTGCTTATATAAATCTAGGCTATTTCCATCGAGGTCTTGAAGATGCAGAAAAAGTATTAGAAATCCAATGCAATCATACCAAAGCAGTTTTCCGAAAAGCTAAATGTCTCGGAGAATTAAATCGTTGTGAAGAAGCCATTTACTTTCTAAATGGGAAAATGTCGGAGTTTGAAAAATTACAAAATGTCCAAGAATTGATTAATTTAAAAGAAAAATTAAAGAAATCAGAAATAGAATGCAAAACTGGAAAATATGATATTTCGGCGCTATATCAAAATCCTAGGGTAGCCTGCAACGACGTCGGAGAATATTTTGGTGGCGTTAAAGTTGAAGATATTCCTGGAAAAGGAAGAGGACTCATAGCTATTGAAGATATCCCGGCAGGAAAATTAATAATTGCTAGCAAAGCTTTTGCAATTGTCTACCCGGGAGAAATAAATCCCAGCCAGGGTACCAAAGAGGAAAATAAAGTTGGAAACATTAATTCTGGCCACAAACAATTGGTTCAAAAGGTCGCAGAAAAATTAATGATAGAGCCCGAACACAGAAAACAGTTTTATCACTTGTGGGCTGGACCGGAATTGAACCCCTTGGAAAAAAACGAGGAATTCGACAAAATAGATATGAAAAGAATTGATTTAATTTGCAGTTTTAACGGATTTGGAGGTCATTGCGATGTGAATGTCAAAGGAGAAAGTGTGGATTCATCAGTCACTGCGAAAAGTAATGGAATTTGGATTACTCCTTCGTACATAAACCACAGTTGCTGGGATTGCAATTCCTTTTGGATGATATTTGGAAATCTGATGATGATCAGAGCTTTTAGAAATATACAAAGTGGCGATGAAATCCTAATGTCGTATGTCAATCCACAAGATATTTACCAAATTCGAACAAAAACATTTAAAAAGCATCATTTTTCCTGCAATTGCGCTCTCTGCGATTTAGACAGCAAAGATTCTGAAACGGTTTATCAGCAGAGAAAAATCATTTTGCAAGATATTGCTTCCTGTCCTCCTGAAAATATTCAAAATTTAAAAATTCTTGTAGACAAATTAGAAAATCTTCGACCAGATAATGATGGCTTTAACGTTACAGCTGTTTTTCCATATCGCCAATTGGGAGAATGTTATTTCAATCAAGGCCTATTTAAAAATGCAATCGAGGCTTTGGCTAAAGGTCACCAAATCATTCAAAATTCTCCCATGGTGCATTTTGCTGTGAATTACTCGATGAATATTGTGTGGGCATTACTGTATACCAACTGCAAGAAAAAAGGATTGTATCCATGGGTCGACATTTTAAAAAAGGATTTGCTCACTGCCTACGGATGTCTGTCAATTTTAAAAGTGCAAGATCAAGATATTGTGGAAGCATTGTTAAAACACGGAATCAGATTTGAAGATGAAAACTGAAGTTATATTTAACCCTCGTGAATGCAATTGATACAAACAACACATGCATGCTCTACCAGAGCATTCAAGTTGTACTCCAAAATTATTTCTCAATTCTAAAGTTGTAAAATTTCAGAAGAGGATGTGTGATAAGGATAATCCTAAATTTTTAATTTAAACCTACCTAAATGATTTTGTTTAAAACTCGTCCAATTGTTGAAGGAGCAAAATATTGTTACAAATACTCATTAAAAACCTAAAACAAAAAATGGTCGAAACATATGGACTGATAATTATCTTTAAAAGGTATGAGTTGTGCCTTTCTGAAATGTTTACAAAAAATGAACAATGTCAATTAAGTACTTAACTTAGGGAAGCAAACGATAATTATGGGAACATGGAATAAAATAACTTCATTGATAAATACAAATAGTAATGTGAATGACTTTATTTAATCACTCAATTACATCCAATATACAATACAAAAATAATATAAATTGATTTCAATGACTTAAATTGAAATGAAAATGGGATTTACTAGTTGTTGTAGTTTTAATTTTATTTATTTAACCATATAAATTTTAAACACAATAACATATAATTGCATTGTTATATTGCATACTGAAATTATAGCCTTTCATAATTTTCGGTGTATTTATAATATACACATTATGGCAAATATTAAGTTCAGTAATGTATCAGTTATGTCAACAACCAATGTGATCGCTAATTAACTGAAACACTACATTCTAGAGAGAGGCTATAATTATACCAAATTAATTTCAAAAGGGGCTATTATTAGAATGACGCTACAATTAACAGGGGAGGCTAAAATTAGAGAAAATACGTTATGCTATATGAGTTGTAGAATAAACATAGTTTTTTTAGTAATAATACGTGTATGATGCTTATTGCCTATACTATTATTTTAAGGACTTGAGGGATAGATAATAATAACATATTATGTTCAGTTGTTTTTTAAGTTATTCCATATACAGCAAATTTGTGCATTTTAGTGTGGAGCTTTCCTTTTACCCATGGCGTTCGATGGCGTTCATTAAAGGTACCGGTGTCTATTAGAGAGAGTACTACGCTATTTCATGACCATCAGTTTTTTAGCATAAATCTGCAATTGTGAAAGAGAAGCTAACGCATGGTACCGCTCGGTGCTACGATTTATGTAGGGTTTGGGGCTTTAAACCATTTTGTATTTTGATAATACCGAATAGATTGTCAATCAATAGGTAAAAGAATATTAATTTCAGTTTTGAGTAGGAGGCAAATGCAAGACTGAATCGCCAGCACAGGATATTAACCAAAAAGATGCTTCGATTATGCATGGTTCATGCAGCAATCGCGCAAGTATGAAGGATTGAATCGAAGCGGTAATGTTATCGCTAATATCTTACGACAAAGTAGCAACTTATAACCAATATCTAATATGATATTTGACTTTTAAACAACGCTGCCCTATCCATAAGTAGAATGCGTGTTCTAAGAGTGGCTACAAGGTAACTACTCCCTACGAATGTGTTAGCTGGGCTGTTATTTTAAAAGACTGGATATATTGGTAATAATAATTTATTATGTGCTGTTGTTTTAGAAGTACAGCTATTAATTTAGGCAGTCAACATAATTTATTGATTATTTAAAACATGAACTTAGAATCCTTCCAAGGTTCCAAGTACAGTACCAATGATTTTATTTCAACTCGATAACTTTAAAAATTCAATTAGCGTGAGTTATAGTTCACATGAATATATAGTTGCTTTGCTTGTTGTAAATCAATTTAAACTCTTGTTAACTCGGCAACTCAGTTACCCACTTATGTCGTCAAGTTATTTTAAAAACATAGACAAGAGTCGCCCAAGCATTTAATACTTGACTAGTAACCAGCTTATGAAGTGGCACAGCTCGTTAAACGAAACAAAACTCAAACATTGATTCAAATACTATAACTCTACTGAAAAAGTTGGAACATTTGAACATTAGATATTTTAATTATATGAAGCAATTTTTATTTGTGAGGTGAAAAATCGAAAAATGTTTAAATTAAAACTTTTATTAATATTTTTTATTGTGGTCATTGAGTCTTTGGCTACAACTGTTCGACCATTCCCACTTGATCTAAAATATTTCAAAAATTGTGATTTCCATTTTCAAACCAGAAGCAAAGATACAGGCTTGGTTGAAATTGAACGTTTCTTATTTACCAATCAACATGGACAACCCTGGACAATTTTTAATTATCATAAATCCAAAAAACTATTTAAAATTCAAAATAAGCATCCAACATTTATTATCAAGGAGATTTGTGACGTCAATGTTCTGATTTCTCCCACAACTAAAGAAATCCATGACATAGTAAACACTTTCCGTGGTATGAGGGAGGAAAGTTATTTCCTTATTATTTATTCTCTGAAACATTTATCTCTGCGACACAACATTGTAGATGATATTAGAAGCGTTGTAAGTAAATTCGAGGCTAAAATTGTGGTGGCAATTTTGGATGCCTACAATGAATACAACCTGAAAATGTACTTAAGACCGTCAACTGGCACCTATATTTTTATATTACCACAACATAATTTTAATCCGTCTCAATGGCACAAGGTATGGAAAATGAAAAGGTATTATTATGAGAATCTAAAAATGTATGTAATCTTTCATCATACCTACAACATTGAAGCAAATAGAAAATGTCCTAAATCTGTTTACGAAAATATCAAACGTAAAATTAATAAACCAAGCAAGTGCAATTCTGAACACATTCAGCTAAAAATACTGCAAAGACATTACAATTTAACATTTAATTACAGACACGAAGCAGTCGAATCTAATTATAACTCAATATGGCCAAGATGTTACGAGAAAAGTTATAACTTCTTCTTGAAATCTGTTTATATTAAATATGACTCCAGTCATGTGATGTACTGCAAAAAGGAACAAATAAGGGAATCAAATTTTCTCAGTTGGGTGTACATTGGTCATGACGAAATATCATGGATTTTAATCGGCACTTCCTATATTGCAATTACAATTTACTCATATTTGTACATATTCAACGTAAATCGCGTAAAAAAAACTAGCCACTCATATTCTTGGCTCACCGGAATTGCAGTTTTATTACGTCAGGACCACACTCCAATTTCAAAAAAACTTCTTTTGCTGTTAGCATTTTACGGTTGGTTTCTTTCAACGTGTTACGAGTGTTTTGTGAAATCTGAATACTTCGCAGGGTTTGAAGTTGACCCAATAAAAAACGTTTCGGAATTGCTGAAACTAGGATACAAATTCAATTCGGATCCTAGCTATTGGTCAAAAGGATTCATGGAATTGATTGAAAAATATAATGTATCCCTCTCTAAAGATTTTTTTCTCTCAATACCATCCATGTACAATTATACAATTTCAACTCAAATAAACTTTTTCCATGCAAATAAATTATTCTTTTTCATTAGTGACTCTGATTTTGCTAAAGTTCTATATCAAAAATTTCAATGTTATATTCTACCTGAAGCATTCCATTCCGCCAGATCTCTATGGGCTTTCCATAACCGCTATCAGAATGCATTGAAAAGATGCACATCCACCCTGCAATCATCAGGCATAATTGATTTTTCCGATAATATAGATCGCCGTTGGTATAAGCTGAATTTCCTTGAGGAATCGGATCGTTTAGAATTTGTAAATAATATCCAGATAGCAATGACAATCTTTTTAAGAATTTACACGGTATTTGCCATTCATGCTGTGTTATTATGCAGTTGTTGGTTTGTGTTTATCTCAGAGTTTTGCATACATTGGCTAAAACGTTTTATTTTGAAAATATATTGTACATATTGTTTTATAAACACTAGTACACAGGTTGAAGATTTCTAGTTTTAGAATTCAAAATTTTTAATGTTTTATATTTTTCAATTCTTTCTTAACTTACATTCACTCACCTCATTAACCCCTAATGCCCGATCTAAAGTCATTGATGTAATATGTTATATGATATATTTGTATTAACTAGTAAAAACACTTACTCTTTTGGCGTAGTAAAAATAAACTGTGCTTAATGCATTGGGATTATCGTTATACACTGTCTACCAAATTATTAGTATCCCTTTTTACAGTGCAGGGCATTTTGAAACTATAATATTAAATGCTTAGTAGTTTTAAAACAAGTTTATTGATTTTAATGTAAACAACTAAGCCATGGTATACTTAAAAGGCCTAAAATTAAATAAATTAACCTGTTGTCAAAAGTTCTTACTTTGAGTAATTTATATACTCCACTTTGGCTTATAACTCGACATCAGTTAGGTATACACATATTAAAATATTTTTCATAGAAACAACTTTTTGAGCAGAGTTCGCTATTTGCCGGCAAAAAATGATTTTCGCTTGCCGCCCGGCAAAATTGTCAAAAATGGCCAAAGTGGCAAAAACGGCAAATACTCACGTAAATGCGCTAATTTCAAACAAATGTTATGTTCCAGCTTTGGTAAGACGGTAAGAGTGATAATGTGTTATTAATTTTAACATTTTGTTCTGTTAACAATAACTTTGTCACAATTTGTGAACTTCAATTGCAATACAACCTATTTTTAAGAGAACAAAGTCTGGGGTGCAAATGCACCTTCCTGGGTACGCGCATGGTACTAATATTATAATGCAATTTTACACATCATTTTATTTACATAATTTATCTGTCCACCGTATTCATGATAAGTTGATAAGAAAAGAAATTCACACTAATTCTATTGTAAGGGAGTAGAAATAATGATGTTGGATTTTTGGAGACTAATATGGAGCGACCAAAACATATCAATGAGGGGACATGACGAATTCTCCACAAAATGATCTTTACAATGACATCCATCCACATCTCCGGGTCGACTCTGACAGAAGTTGCTAATTCTTTCACGATTCAACTTTTAAGCAGTGATTCAGACTTAATGTGCAACCTTGGAGATTTTACGGTGGAAACTTAACAATACTTTTAAAATTCATAGTAATAATAATAGTCGTAACTGCTCGCAACAGTAAATGTTTTTATATTACAAAGATTTTAACTTCGGTATGATTGTTCGAAAAAATTTATTTAGCGATTCCGATTTTTTTTATCTGTTTGTAATTTTACTTCGAAATCGCTAAACAAAATCTCTAAAAAATTAAATTATGGCAACTTTGAGTAAATAGTATTTTGAAGGACTTTAATTGAGGACTTGTATGGATAAACAATCTATCTTCCTTCGATATTAGTAAAACAAAAACATTTATTTATTGTTATCAAAAATAAAATATTGATAATACGGGGTGCAGGAAATTATACCATCACCTGCATGTATACCTCTTAGCTACTATTAGTGGGAAAATCTAAAGCCAAATCCGAAGATAATATTTTGCCCATTTTAGAATTCACGAGTGTTATAGAGCCGAGGATGTATGTCTGTCTGCGTGTGCAAATAAATAGCTAGATAACTTAAAGTTGGTACACACAGTTG
>JAQFYB010004340.1:0-16564 GCA_034694085.1 Pogonognathellus longicornis
CATCTTATATAGGGGACCCTACATCTTATATAGGGGACCCTACATCTTATATAGGGGACCCTACATCTTATATAGGGGACCCTACATCTTATATAGGGAACCCTACATCTTATATAGGGGACCCTACATCTTATATAGAGGACCCTATACATGTCGTTCATTCATGTTTTAATATCGATTCATTGAAGCAGAGGTTTGTTTTCATTGTAGATTAATTAATATATCCAAAGAATTTAATGAAAATGGTTTAAATCCAATGAGTATTATTCTTACCTCGAAGATGATTATCAAGTTTGACACATTGTGTTGATAGTTCTCCCATGTCATTGGGCTTCCACCATATAGAAATATTAAGTGCAGAAAGCACAACAGTGACAACAAGAAACATAAAATGCATGATGGTCACACCGGCTGTAAATGTAGGATCTCTTTCATAGAGTTGCTGAATGAGTCTTGAAATTAAGTAGAATGAAACGACAATATAGGATGATGTTAGTGATTTCCAAAACAAAAGTGCAATCTTATTTTTGCTGAAAGACATGACTTGTGTTTTCTCATTCCAATGAAAAGGAATCAAATGCACAGGACCGTAAACTTTCCAGAATACGTGTACAACGTGTTTCATCGATTTTGTGTACATCTTGACCGCCAATTTGTTGACTTTTGCAACAGCTTCGTATGTTTTATGTGCGGTTCAATATTGCGACTATTGTAGAATCTTTATATTTATTACACGAGAACGCTGCAGTATGTTTTATTTTCTCTCAACTCTGTTGAATGCAAACTCCTAAATATTTGAAGACAAGTAGTAATATATTTTTTCAATCTTTAATTGTCAGTAGGGATACAAGTTAAATAATAAAATCGTTATATAACAGGCCATTAAAATAAATAGTTTAAGCTTTCGATAAAACAACATTTTCTCTAACACTAAAGCTACCGTGGTGCAGACACGCTGTCCAGACGAAATTGATTTTTTAAGTTTTGTTATAGAAAATACTCTCTAGATATTTTTTTAGAAAGCTGGGAATTTTTGTGTAAGTCTGCTACGTTGCATTGCATATTATAACAAAAATTCAAAATATTAAGTCAAATGGTTTGAACCACAGGATTTTTCAAATTTGACAAGTCCAACATCTTGACATGTAAAAGAGCGTAGACGCCATTGTATTTGGGTCTAGTTGGTACACTTTTTCCTACATTTTTACATGGGGACAGTGTTACCTAACAATGGCCGTTTAAGTTTTTCTAAAACACACGGCCTCTTTAGTGTTAACCTATGAAAGTTATAAACTATAATTTAGAAAATCATAATAACATGGCCATTTTGTATACTACAATTTCTATGTGTTTCACTGGGACGAACAGAAGGTAGATAAATGCATGTTAGATATATATAACGACACATTAAAATCCAATGCAATACAATTGCCACCTTTACAGTATGTGATGTTTTATAACCAGTAATTTTATGACGTCTGTATGCGTGTTGATAATTATGGTTTACATGTAGATTTTGTCGCATGCTTTGGCTTCCAACAAATTGTTGTGAGCCCAATCACGAAATTGAGAATTAATGCTAGATAAACTACTTGCAGTAAATTATATAGAGTTGGCAAATAAACATACGTTAATTTTTTTGAACTACCTATTAGAATTTTTGATTTTGTTTGCCTTCCCTAAGAAAATTGTTGTGAGGTAAATACTACTGAAAACTCACAAGAGACATATCCAGGATTGAGATGTGGTGTGGTAGAATTCCAAAATAAATGAAGTAATGCATGAAAAAGTGCATGTAGCATCACTGGTTCATTGTACTTATTGTAAACATAAATCCTATTTTGATCAATATTTGTGTATTAAAGTTATTATAATATATTATTTTAATTTTAATACATTCATATTAACTCATAATGTACGGACATAACAGTGAATTCAAAATTTTATATTGATACGGTTTTAACCAAAAGCAGAGCCAGCAAAGTATTTATACACATAGTTATATTTGCATCTGAAAAACCAACGTATCTTAATTGTTTTGCTTGTACATCGTTTGCGCCGATAATAGATAGATAGGCAAAACTTTCACTTTGTTTTGCCTGTGAATTATGTTATCAATAGCACCAATTATTATATTGTACTTACATTTTGTTTATAAATATTTGTTTTGACCTGAGTTTTTGCTAGTCAGTGTCACGTAAACGATGATTGGGACATACTGCATTATTCCTGTCTGATTGTGGAACAGAAAAAAACAAAAAAAAATCACAAAAAAATTACTTATAGGTTATGTTTGTTGCTGAATACCATAAAATAGTACTGTTTTCCTCCCATACACAGTGTGCTGACACTACTTTATTACACCTGTTTGTAATTGTTTATTTTCACATGCAGTAGTTTCACTTCATTGTAAATCGAAAAGCAATGAAAAATGTAAAGAATAATCACACATATTTATTATATCGGTAAAAAAACTGAAAAAACATAAAAGCATAGAACACGTTGGGTACCTATACAAAGTTTAAAAAAACAAGTAAAAGGAGAAACGGTGAAGATAGGTGTGGGATGGTGATTGTATTGTGTTTATGTCATGAATATAATAGTCTAATTACGTTTGTGTATAATTATGTTATATTTTCAACTTCTGTTCGGTTGTGTGCATTATGTATAACCCAACAAAGTTTTGAGACATGTGTTTTAAAATATGTATGTACGTCCCAAAGGAAATAAAAACCAAGTTATTTACAAAAAGAGTTTTAGTCAGTTCACCCATCATGACCTCTTTCTTTTGAAATATGTAGGTAGGTACCTATATTACCATTTCAGCCATTCTTTCCAATATATCTTCATTCAATTAGTTACTCCCATCTATATATTCGCAATAGGGAGCTATAACTGGCACACAAACATAATGGAATCATTGTGAAACTTAAGGAGCATGCATAAATTGCGTAGCAGGATCAGAGAGGGTGAGTCAGTTCCAGCCTGACACTAGGCACTTAACATATCTGAGACGGGAAAAAACGCGGTACTTAGGGGTAGGTGGGGGTCTAAAATTGATAATTGTGCTTTGGAAAATACATTGAGGCTTCCTTATAAAGTTATAACTCAAAAACAGGTGGGCTAAATTCGTTCAAATTTCCCATAGGTTATCTGAGGGCGTCAACAAAGATGTAATTAATTTTGACAACAATTTGGACAATAATGGGCGTTTACAGGTTAGGGGAAATTGCACCAAGGGCAAGGAAATATACAATATGAAGGCAATTGGCACTATGGGAGGGCAATACATGTCAACAATCATGATAACAATTTGATCAAGATCGCACACAGGGTGGAAGCAATTACCCCAAGGGAAAAAAGTTATTATAACTGTCTCCACCACTTTACCACGCCTGTTTTAATATAATTTATTGGACTTTATTTTGCTTGATATTAAATAATGTGCACGGTAAGGTTTGAAATACAAAAATGTTTTTACTACCTAATATGAGATAATTAGATCCGTTGTTTGATCCACGAGGATGCTAAAAAATGTGAAAGTGGTAGATTTCTGTAAGAAGAAAAATCGACCGATTTCCATTCTAAGAGGTCTGCATGTTTTGATAGACTTGATCATCCTTTCATTGTAGCCATCATTTACGCTTAGTCGTAACCAGACTTTTCTGAACCGCATCGACACGATATTCATTTTAGCACCCTGGGGAAGAAATGCGTTGGCGATGAGAATAATAAGAATCAGAAAAATTGGAAAGAAACCAAACCTTGGCATATCAAACACCACATGCCATTTGACGATAACAAAAATTGTGACAACTCCCCCAGCTAACCCAGTGACAATTAGAGTCGAAGATATGAGAATTATGAAATCGTTGAATACTACATTGAGCAATCGTAGTCTTTGGTAGCACTCTCTGCACTGAAAAAACACGTAATTCTTCAGTTTATTGTATGCCATTTCATTTCCATCAGCTGTTATGATTTCAGTTCCCAATGCTTTCTTCTGTTGTGGCATTTTTGGGACTCTGTAAGTGACAAATTCCAACCAGAATGTAGTGATCACAACCAAACCCAAATAATATGATGAGATATCCCAAATCCATTTATCCAGGTAAATTGTGTAGGTATTTATTTGTACTGGAATGAAAGCAACAAATGTAATTAGATTGTATGAGAGAGAGATTAGAGAGAGTACGCGCAGTTGACAGGCGGCAAAGGAACTCAAGCCAAAATGGAGAATGCGGAGTGGTGTAGAGCGGATGGCTGGATGAGTCGCGGTGCTGTTGGTAGAGGAGCCGTGGGTTCTGATACTTGTTCCCTATATGAGTCACACTGTTCCCTATATAAGTGACCATTGACCATGTTGCTTATGCAAGTGACCCTGTTGTTTTTATAAGTGACCCTGTTGGTTATGTGACTCTTTTGCTTATAAAAGTGACCCTGTTCGGAAATTTGGATTTCAATAAAGTTTAGTAACATTCATAGGTGTATATATTGTACCTTTAATTTACACAACTTAAATTGTTTCCAAAAAGTAACAACTTTAAAAGCTTAAAAATTATCAAAATTGTTATAACTTTTAAAGTTGCTGCTTTTTAGGAAAAAATTAAGTAGGTAGTATCAATTAAAGGTACATTATACACCTGTAAATGTTACTAAAGTTTATTGAAATCCGAGTTTCAGTTCAAAAGTTATAGCGAAATGAGTAAAAAGAAAGTTGAAATTAGAAAAATGGTAGAACCTAACCTGCAATATAATTTAAGAAGCTAATTAAATGATATCTGGTACATTTTTTATTTACTAACAATAAGAGGTGATTTATGTATTGAATAAAGCTGGATCAGTGGGCTCCTGTTGTAAGTCTGAGAATGCTTTGTGATGAAAAAATATCAATTCAAATAAACTGTTATTGATAAAGTTTTAACACAGAAAATTTTATTATGATTTTGCTAAACTTTAATAATAATAAATATTTATAACATCCTGAGTAAGCGAAGAATACATTTTAAAATGTTTTAATTATAACATTTACACGACCAATGGAAATTGTCATTTGTTGGGCGCAAATATATTCTGATATTTACGCTAATCAACTTTTTCTAATTTGCAAAATAAACATAACATCTTCATATTATTTGTAATAATGGTAACGCATTTATAATTTAAAGTAATTCATTAATGTAACGTAATTTTTCCCTTTTACTGTATATTAACAAAATTTATTAATATTGCCGTTAGGTTAAAAATGTTGCAATTTGAGATCTTAATTACTAAAGATGAACCTAGGATCATTTTAAATTCTCTAGGATTCCTTTAGAAATTATTTTGGTAATGTAATTACTCATTGTTTAGTCAACTGACAACTATAATACATCAATTCTCTCTCTGTTCGACATTTGTTTGATCGTTTGCATCAACTAAAATTCTTGATTCTTGATTGAGTCCCCAAAAACGTAATGTAAATAAGAACTTTGAATATCTCTCGGTCATACATATCATTAAACATTCCACCACATATGAAAATATGGAAATAGCAGCAAGATAAAAATAAATGTAGAATATTGAAATGATATTATCGTTGATGCCAATTCCTTTTTCTTTATACTTCAGATACAATAAATCTTTGTAATTACTTTGGTGAACGTCTCTCGTCTTGCTCACTGAATTCCACATTTGAACAATTCCCGAATGTTGCAAGCCTCTTAGGCTAAGCATAAAGATGGGATTCATTTTCCTCTTAATATCCCAACCAAAATTTATTTTCCATACCTTTTCTTCACTTTTAACAACAGCCGGGTTTCCTTTATATAATAATTTTAGTTTTAAATACAATGCGTCAATAATGTTAGACCAGTCACCATACGCTGTTTTATTGCAGCCTAAAATGTCTTCAAAAATTGTTTCGCCGCTAATATATATATCTTTAGATTTTATGACATTTTCCGGAAATATCATGCGGGAAAAAATATTGTTTATAGTTTGTTTCCAAGTACTTTTGTCATTGTTATGCCATGTATCTAGAACTCCGCTTTTCTCTACTGTATCGAAGAAATCAGTAACTGTATGATGGAGTTCTAATGAAACATTCTTATATTCAAATACATTGTGCCAATAATATAATGGGCAATAAAGAGAGAAATTGAATTCCACCAATTGATTGAAATTTGTAATTGTATTCAATTTCAATGGAGCTGACAATTTCGTGATATTCGATCCTTTGTACGCATTGGATAAAACAACTGCCATTAGGATCCAAGTTCCGCATACAAAGTACAGACATGTCACTTTCTTGCAATTCGAAGCTGTAGCATTTCCTTGCTCCAACAGACACTGAAATAATCGTGCTCAACCAACTGACTTTTATTTTCTTAATTTTGTATACGATCTTTACAAACAGATTGACTACAAAGCAGCTCAATAGAATAGCAATCCATGATGAAATGTCGTAGCAGGACACGTAGCCCCAAAAAGAAATTTGATCTTGTCCTATTTGCCCATCGCATGTCAGGAATTGAAAGTGCTCATATCTCAACACGAAAAAGTGTGAGTCCGAACTGTCGACATAAATAGCGGTTACCCATGACGGGCAATCTTGAATGGATTCAATACATATCGAACTTTCATTGGTGATAATGGATTGTAGTAATGCTAAATTTAAATCATAGCGACTTAAATGAAATCATTTGAACGATAATTCTGCAGATGGAATGAGTGCATCAAATGGTTTCGAGTCGTCGTAATATTTGAACATTTCGTCTCTTACAAATTTTCTTTGCGTAGGAGATAGCATATCTTTTTGGTGTTGACGTTTCCATTTTTCATCTAAATTTTCTCTTGTGTATGCTCCATCCAACAAACTTAGTTTGTTTGCTTCTTTTTCACAGTCTACATCTTCATAAACGATATTGTAAATTTGAAATGTCCTTCCATTATCCATCAATAGAAGCAATTCAACTCGAGGGGAATTTCTGAAAGAGATGTAAAATTCTGTTGCCACGCAGATCCATTTGTCCACATCTCCGTTTCTGACCTGATTATCTTCGAGAAGCATCACAAACATTTCATTTCTTGAAACGTCCACTCCTCCAAAGAAACCTGAATAATAAAATATTCTTTCCGATTCCATAAAGTGATTCCACAACCACCGAGTATTCTTCGGAAGCAATTTAGTCAAATTTGAAGCCGAATATTGTGCGATGTAGGAAGAAGGATACAAATAAAAATGAAGAATACATTGCCACGGATACGGAGCAGACATTATGGAATCATTAATGGCCACTCTAGTTCCATTTTTCAGAGTCCAAACCATTCCTACTTGATAACGAAACCCATCATCATATAATCCAATTGAATATTTTACTAACAGAACTGGTGTTATAAATTCTTTGAAGTCAAAGCCCTTTTCTTCGTGAAAAAGAATATTAACTAAACAATTTTCAAATGGCTGTAAATGTGTGTTTAAGTTTAAATATTGTTTTTCACTTTGGACTGTAATAGAGTAAATCAATATCCACAAAATTGTTAATAAATAATACATTCCGGCCATTGTAAGTCGAAAATTATATGTTGGACTGTATTAACCTCATTAAATCCAGGCACGTTAACTAATTTAGTTTCCAGGACTCCTTTGTATCTGCAACTGTGTAACTTAAAGGTGAGACAATAGTTAAAAGCGACAATGATTGGGAAATTCCAAGATACTTGTAATTTCCCTTTATCAAACACTACAGCCGAGACCATTCACGTCGGGGTCGGGAGTTAAGAGCTTTAGCAAAACAGTAACGCAGAAATTAGGTATTCCAGCATAGCTTACATCAATCCATTACACATTATACATTACATATTGTAGACGCCGAGAAAAGCAAATATATGTTTATAAACCATTAGGAGCGAATGTAACTAAGTATCGCAAGAAGAATTTTTCAATTTCATTATAATTGGTAAATGTCGAAAAACATTCGACCTTATATTATTAGCCAAAATAAAAGGCAACAAAATCGCCCTTAGCGCTAAAACTTTTCGAATTTTGCAGAGGATTATGATAAAGTAACACAGTTATTTTACATTTCAAAACGGTGTCGCATATGATATAGCCCTGCCGCTAAGCGCTAAGTACACCGTTAGGCAAAGCGAGACAGCATTGAGGGAAGTGGCTCGTGCTGACGTATCTCCGACCGGGGACCATACCTTCGCCAAAACTAACAATGTGTTGTAGACAGTCAATATCAACATAATACACTTTTTCAAACACATCAACAAAACCGGCGATAAAACTGAACTAGATGTAATTGTGGGGGCTGAATTTGAAACAAATAATCAAAAATCGGCTGGAGTCCCTCACCAAATCATTAACATATTATTGTACTCCAATGGGAGCAGGGTTGCCAGATATACTCAATTCATGAGTATTTTACTAAAATTCAGCTACATCCTCAAAATTCTGATGAAAATGCCAAAATACTCAAACCATACTCAAATGTCTTCGAAAGAGCAAAGTAAAAATTGGCATAATTCTTTAGTATTTCCATTTTCATTTAACCGTTTTACTAAATCTTTGCAAATATTACGTATTTGTGTATGTTTTAACGTTTAAGTACAATATTATTTCGTCAAATTCTGTTACATTTATAAAGCATACTCAAATTTCATACTTAGATTCTGGCAACCCTGAATAGGAGGTTTGCTGATGGTATATTAAAAATTGGTTGGAGTAGAGGAAGTGGGGTCGTGACACTTGAGTTAGAATATTTTTAGAGTTGCAGCATTTAGTTTGGACTTGTCTCCAGGCACCCCAAAATTCCCCGAACCGTGTCTCTATGCACACCAATCCTGCCCAAAACCTGTCCCATATCGTCTCAATCTTTCCCAATCGGTTACCAAGATTGCTCAGGTAAATTCGGAAATTAGCTTTCGCCCCATTACAGCATAACCCTTTCGCTGCTGAGAGTTACAACATCCAGAGGTTTTAAGCGACCTTTTCAGTTTTCATCTACGCACAACCAAAGTATCTATAAACTCCCAAAAAGAAAGGATATAATCGTTAAGGACAGTATTCTGTGACCTAACTGTGGCTCTCTTCAGCAGCGGATGGCTGGAGATCCATTAATTAACTTACTGCCAACGTTGCGACTGCAAATGCTGCAAAGAAGACATGTTAAAACACATGAAGAACGACCACAACTCAAACCAATTTTGATTTTATTAATTTATATATCATTCGCTTTCATTTAAAGTTTGTATGCATACTTTATGCCCCAATAAATCATCCGAGTAGCATTACATTATTTAAATTAAAAATATCGAATAAACCGGATATCCGAACCGATAATGGAATTGTGGGGTGACAAGCCGCTACACACCTACCAGATTTAATTATTTGCATTCTTTCATCAACGATAGGTGATAAACTGATTAGTGGTAGACAAATAGACAGAAAATTGAAACATATACATTAGCTTACGATAACTATTAATTCAATGATGCTGCCCCGGCGGATAAACAAGTCAAACAACTTGGCCAATAGCAATCGACCAAGTATTTTTCAGTCCGGTTACTCAATGACGCGGACAATAATATTCCACACACGCACGCAAAGTGGCATGTTCATTTCTCCGAATTTCTATTTTTCATTTAACTTGTCCACGAGTTCGTTATCAAATGCTAGCGGGTACGTGCTGTGAGTTGTTTTAAAGCAGGGTTGAAAGTCCGGAATATATGGAACTACGGACATTTACGGAAAAATACGTATTTTACGGGAACCAAGAAATATTATTCCGTATTGAAAAATACGGAAAAATACGAAATAACACGGATAATCCTACTTAATCAATGTATAAGACATGAACAAAAGTTGAGCAAAAATGACAACATTGAAAAAACAAAATCTAATATTCGAGTACAGAACGAATGCTAATTGAATGTTGTGTTTATTGAAATCTCATATAGTAAAGCATAAATGCTTTATATTAGCTTTTCCCATGTAAATAGTGTATATTTTGTCGATTTTGGAATATTCCATATTTTTACGTATTTCCGTATTTTTACGTGTTTATCCATATTTCCCGGAACAGCCATGCTTACGTTCCTGGAAATGCCAACCATGTTTTAAAGGTAGGAAAAGTGAGATTAATGAAAGAAAAGGATTAGCGGAGATTGTTATTTGATTTAGTATTTTTTTCTAGAAATATTTAGAATTTGTTTGTTATTTTGCATGCAGTTTCAGTTTCATGATGCAAAAGATCATTTTTAAAACTAAAAATAGTTGCAACCTATTTAGGAAATGCAATGAGTCAAAACAGACTGTGAAATTTATCTAGAGTCAGTGTAAAAAAAGATTTAACTGAGCAGCAGGGCCGTAGCCACTAAGGGTGCTGAGAGCCACGCACATAATGTGTTCATGGTGAAACTTAAGGAGCATGCATAAATCGCGTAACGGGATCAAAAATGGTGCGGGTCATTCCCAACCTGACCGTAGCCACTCAAACCCGTATTCAGCATTCCGAGGTAAAAATGTTATTATAAATGCAATTTTTGCAAAGTTCTTGTTAATTTGAGCTGAAAAGCGGTACTTTAGGGTGGGGTTCGAAAATTATTACTCCCGGTGTCATACAATTATGCCGTGCAAATAACTGTTAAGCGCGCTACACTAAAAATTTGCCGGAAAAAATTCGCGGAAAAAAGTCGTAGCGTCATTGCCGTTTTTCTAAAAGCTGTAACTTGAGAAATAATACAAAAATATATTTATCATTTAGGATTAGACTTTTCAGTACACTGACTTGGCGTTAGTCTTCTCTTTGATATATAGTTAGGGTGCTTCAGCCCTCTAATCCCCCCTAAGTGCGTTACTACTCAAATCCTATACTAATATTAATATGACTTTAGTAAATAACTAAATTCTATTCTAAAATAATATGACAGATACTGAAGAATATTCTACTGGAATAAGAAACTCTATAGAACTAAGCAAAGAGACTATGAACTTCTGGTGACTGCTATCTCAAACCTACATATCATTTCCAAGAATAAAATTTTGCTTTTTGTGTGCTAGTAAAAGTAGAAACATTTTAAAACAGTATTCCATGTGTGTTTGACCCATACACCAATAGATTTACATTATTTACTATACAAGTTCTGGCAAACGTGCGCTGGGTAATTTGATTAGATTAGCTACACCAGACTGTTGTAGACTATGGATTTAAAATTTTATAGAACATACAACAAGATGATATTTGGTTTCTTAAGTTTTTGAAATGTCAAAATAAGACCTAATTAAATCTAAATACAATATACCTACATTAAATCCAAAACAACATATTATGCATCATATTTTATATTATTTATTACTCATATAATATTTGTTTATAATTGTACAATTATCATTACAAGTACATGAATCATTTTTATACAGGATTATCATTTTAGCATACATTATGGTATATATGTGTATATATATAAACCAGTGCAATTGCAATTATTGCACTGACCTTGCAATTTACATGGTATAGTATATACAAATTTATGCAATCCTACATTGATGCATGAAATGATTGATAGAATGCATAGCGGCTGCATTTTGACCAACCATTCTTAATATGAGATAATAAGATCTGTTGTTTGGTCAACAACAATGCTAAAGAATGTGAAAGTGGTGGATTGTTGTAAAAAGAAAAACGGGCCGACTTCTATTCTAAGAGGTCTGCATGTTTTGATAGACTTGAGCCATCGAACATTGTAGTAATCCTGGACACTGAGTTCTAGCCACACATTTTTGAAACTCAGCGATACTACATTCATTTTGGCACCCTGGGGAATAAATGCTTTTATAATGAGAACTATAAGACCCACCATAATTGGAAATAAAGCAAATTCGGGCATTTCAATCACCGAGTGCAACTTGAGCGTGACGAAACTCAAGACAACCGTTGACGCGAGACCCCCTGCAATAAGGGAAGGAGCTATGAGAACGATGAAATCATTGATGAGTACATTGATCAGTTGAAGTCGTCGGTAGCATTCTCGGGAATGGAGAAACAAGTACTCCTTTAGTTCTTCGTAGGTCATTTCATTTCCATCAGCTGTTGGGATTTTAGCCTTCCCTCCTGCTTTCATTGATTTAAGAAGTTTCGGGACTCTGTATGTGATGAACCCCATCCAGAACGTTGTAATTTGAATGTAGATGATTCCACAAATGCAGATAAGGAAGTAGAGCCCAGCAACACTGAAGCCGCTTACTATCCACACAGGAACCAGCATATATTTTATCGCAACCACATTTTGTAGTATAGGGAGCCATTCTTTGATGAAAAGAGTGAGTGGACTTATTTTATGGAAAGATATGAATACGGAGAAAATCATCACAATCACCGTTTGTGAGGGCACGAATAAATGAAGCGACTTTTCCACTGCATTTGGTTTCGGCTCCTTCACTGACATTATGTATCCGAATACATCTAAATGAAACAAATTCAAGTATAATACAGGGTGCTACATTAAATAAACTTTTCTTACAGTAGGCAACACTTTTATTACATTCATACTGGGTAATATATTGTGTAAAAGAGTGTATGGTTTACTAGATTCGCGAGCTGGCTGAAGTATAGCAATAAAAATTGTATTTTTTTACAAAAAAGAACTATATAAATACGATTTATTGTAATATGTAAGTATGTGTCCCAAATACTAATTATGACTTAATTTTTCATTATTCTACAATTTACAATATGAAAATTTTTATGGCCGACACTAAGCAGCCGTTGTTGAAAGGATTTGGGAAAAACCAATGTCAGACCTATACGATTGAACATAGCAAAGCTCTATGACTCGAAAATACCCCGTGTCAAATTTTACATGCATCCAATGAAGTTTTTAATACATTGTAAGAGTTTATACGTTAAAGCGCCTCTAAATTTTGAATTGCTCAAAAAACAAACATCGAAAAGAGAAAAATTAGTAAAGCATTAGTGCACCCTTAATTTTTTCTTACCATGAAGGTTTTTTTTAAATATAATTAATATTTTGGTTACCGCGAAGATGCATATCCAACTTGAATAATTGTGTGGAAATTTCCGCCATTTCATTTGGTTTCAGCCATACAGAGAGATTGAGAGCAGCGAAGGCCACGGTGACAATGAGGCATATAAAATGCATGATCGTCATACTGATTGTAAAGTATGGATCTCTTTGATAAAATTGCTGTAGCATTCTAAGAAGTAGGTAGAATGAAATTAGAAACATTCCTGTCGTTAGCGATTTCCAAAACAAAAGTGTAAGTTTGTTTTTTGTAAAGGTCATGATTTGTGTTTTTTGATCTAAATAAAAAGGAATCAAATGGAGAGGGTTGTACACCTTCCAAAATACTTTCGTGACATGTTTCAAGGATTCGGTGTACATTCTGAACGAAGGTATATTGACTCTATTGTGCAGTTTTAATAATAGGTTTTAAACGATCATTGCCGGGAAAAGGCATCCTTTGTGTTTTTTATTTTATAATTATCATGAATGGTGAAATAAACATCTTGGATTTTAGAAAAAATAATAATGCAATCCGAAATTGTTTGTTTTATACTAAACCGATTAAAATCGGGCACTATTTGATTTACACTTCACAGGTTGATAGAATCCGATTCTTTTGTGAGAATGTTTTGCAGACATATTATCGCAGCAATCCACTCCGTCTATTCTAATATAATAAATGATTATCATCCCTTTTTGTAAACTCATTTATATGGTGGATCACTCATGGGCTACAAAAATAATGGAAAAAAGAGATTCTGTTCTTCACAATTGTAGATCTGTGATATATTTGTCGAATCATTATTTAATCGTACACACAACCACTGCACTAAACTTATATTCAATAAACCACTTATTATTATTTTGTTTTAATTGGTTTAATAACAGTGATCATGTTATTTTCATTATTGGTAAGAACTTATCAAATTACTCGTTCAAATTTCAGATTATTTTAAATACTAAATATGAAAAAATACTATTTAAATATCATTATGTTCACAGGTTGATACCTAGTAACACAAATATATTTTACTTAGGCTGAAAAGCTTGCCTTACTTGTTACTTTATCCTTGTCCTGTTTGGCTTAATTGCAACAACAACATAGTGCCTTATCTTATAACTTATATAAAAGTAAAATATAATGAAAATATTGTGTCAAAGTAAAAATGTAGTGGGTTCGCTTAACCCTTATTCGAACGAAGCAAATATGCGGTGCGGGGTCTGAAAATCAACCTCTAAATAAATATTTGTACAATTTCATTTGCACAAATTGAACATAATTATTATGAGTTTTTTATGTCGTTTGAATAGTATTTCTACTTATTTAATTATTGTTTCTAATAAGTTTTGATTGAAATTTAAAAACTCACAATTCATTCACTTTCATCTATTTGTTTAAAAAGAGCAGCTAACAAGGAGTTGTAATGTGTTTTTCTGTTATTATTAGCGATAGTATAGGGTCACAAGATGTATATTAGCGATAATCTTAATTGACTTATTTTAGAAATTTTCAAAAATGTTGGTAACTAACAAAGAAAAAAACCTTTATACCGTGTTTGACTCAAATCAAACCTCTGTAAGTAGAATAGTCACAAATCATGTTCAAACCGAGCTAAATAGGTTAAGCCCAATTGATAATTACTTAAGATTGAAAAATAATGTTAAATCTAAAATTGTAATTAGTATTTTTTGCGTATTCTAGGGGCCAAGAGCTCAACGAGAATATTAAATAAAATACCTGAATAATTTAGCGTAATTATTATGATATATTGTTGTTTTTGAATTATATCAACCTAAAAATTTAAAACTGCTTCAAAAATTGAAATGTTTAAAACTGAAGCATTTTCAATTGTTATCCAGAATGGTCATTAATTATTTTTTTCATGTGATGTTATACGATTTTTTAAAGTTATGAGTAATTGTTGAAAATAATTTACTATTTATATAAAATTACTTATAACAATAATTTAATTTTTGTGTGTGAAGGTAAGAAAGTAGTGAGTGTTGTGGTGATTTCTCACAGTAATTTCAATTTGTTTTCATTTTGTGTACCTACTCTACTAGTGTTTGTATGCACGATGGTGCATTTACAAACAGATAGATTATTGTTAAAACCGTAGATCTAAAAGTTTGGTTTTAGCCGGGTTAATCATAGAAAGTTTTATTGTACATAAACATATATACTGTGAGAGATAATATAATATTGATGAGTAAAAATGACTACAATACTTCTTCCTACATATATATGGAACTGCTTAGAAATACTAGGCAACTACCTATTACACAAATGAAATACTAAGCCAAGTTATTTGCTCATGACATGGCAAATACCAAGAAACTCTTCATTTAATTTATTGTTAATAATTAATTTAGCAACTACAACCAGCTTGATCGACATGATACTTACTTTGACTTATTTGATGTTTTTATATAGGAAAATTCCAAAGTAATACAAAAGTGTTTTATAACTGTCTTGCCTGTTGAAATATTTGCTACCTAGAACTACCTACACATAATAGAAATTGTCGCGACTGCTTTAAATTGTTGTCAGATTTTATGTCCTAAAAAACAAACAAAAATAAGTTCAATGGCATCCAATTCATTTCCATATACCATAGTAGTTCGTCGTTTATGTGGTTGTTTTGGTAGAATCGACATGACTCGTATGTGTTGACAAAATAGTTTTATTTCTTATATTATTATGTATATATTTCTTATAGATTTTTTAGAGTGTAAGGACTCTACAGTTAGTACTAGTTTCCTAGTAAAATGTTGTCTGAGGAAGAACAATCTGAAGTTGATTTCACCTTTCCGGTCGTGTCAACTAACAAACAATTACTCCGGGATTTTGGCTAGACTCTACGATCTAATGCCTAATGATTTCCTAAAGACCACCGTGTAACGGATGTGTGATACGTTGATTGACTGGGTGTATGATATTTGGTAACAAGATATAATCTTTATACTACGGTTTTAATTACGTGTGCTCTGCCTATGTAATTCTATTCTGAGGTTTACAGTTCAGTTGAGTGATCTACTAAATGAATCATTCCAGCAGCAGCGGTTCCCCGTATGAGTGACTCTGGAAAAGTGTATACAGCCAACGATAAAAATAATGAGTCATTATAAAAACACATTATTCATGACATTACATATTTGCATGCATCTTTGTTCCTTCCAATTATCATCGTTTACATAAATTACGATCATTATACTCTCACATTCACTACATATCTAATCATAATCCATTTATACAATATTTTAAGTATGCAGCCTCCCATTGTTTGTGTGTATTCACTGGAACAATTAATAGTATATTCCTTACAACAGCCTTAGAATACTCATTTTGCAATATAGAACATTTATTTTAACAACTCTTGTAAATACGCAGGGAGTTACTCGTTTAAGTCGAATATTTATTTCACAAAGTTTTGGGTAGTCATTTGTCTTGTGAAATTAAACTAATCTTATTCGGTCCAGGGTTGGCATTTCCAGGAACGTAAGCATGTCTGTTCCGGGAAATATGGATAAATACGTAAAAATACGGAAATAC
>JAQFYB010004341.1:0-16561 GCA_034694085.1 Pogonognathellus longicornis
ACTTAGTTTTTATTTTTTAACGGCTGACGTATGTATTTTAGGTCATGACGTTCACAGGCAAAAGTGTAGATGGCATAGATGGCATCAATCCAATCCTGTTGAAAGATAGGTAAAATGTTGATTTTTTGCCCCTCCCGAAATGGAGTCCTAAATGGAACTTTGTTTAAGTGGCTGTGCTAAGTCCGATAGCACCATGTTCTGCATTTCTCTGGTGGTTGATTATTGGGGCACCATCAGCAAAAATTCGAGGTCCACTCTGCTTTTATCAACTGTCATATAGGAAAATTGCCTTGCGCACTGCTCTTTATTATAACTCTATATAACAATTTTTCTTGCTAATACCCAACGGCAAACTATACTCTACCTCAGTTTGTCTCAGCTCAAGGAAAAACTTTGCTTCAAACTGACTTATTAAGGCTAGAATTATTAATCATGAAAGTTAGCATTTTAATTATATTTGTTTAAATGTAGTGAATAATCCACAGGATCAGTGTTTGAACTAAAGTTAATTCAATTTTCATTTTTGTAAGTGGACTTCATCTCGCTCGGTGTAAACTCAGTAGTTATCCTGTCTCCAGGTTTACCTTTAAACAATCAACAATTGAGTGAACAATAAATAACTATATTTGAACAATTTGTGAATTTCGAAAGAGAATAATGAGTGCCAATCCTTCGTCATTTGAAATCAAGGAATCCTCATCGTGGGGTAGATTCGTAACTGCTTCTAAAGATTTCGTTATGAACGAACTTATACTAGATGAAGCCCCGCTACTCGTTGCTCCAATAGGATTCAAAACGTTTAAATGCCAGAAAGCAGCAGGAGATGTTTACGTTTCAGCAACAACTTGTGTTGGTTGTTTCAGAATGTTGAATGCAATTTCGACTTGCTGTCTTCAATGTGGATTTCCGGTGTGCTCACCAAAGTGCTCCAAGGTCAGTAAAGGTTTTAGTAAATTAACATTCAACATTAATGCTAACTTTTCTATTGTGTTTGCAATTCATCCACCATTTTGAATAATATTTGTCTGATAGAATTTTATTAATGTATTAAGGAACCATTTCACAAAAAATATGAATGTGTCCTGTTCAAAAATCTACACATTGCTCCAAAGCAAATCGCTATCTTACAGCTACATGTCATCCGGGCGTGTCTGATGTATAAAGACAAGGAACATTCTGCAAGCTGGCGTCAATTCACATTGCTGTCATCCAAGATGAACAAACAAACCGACGACTGTAACCAATTTATAAAAAAGGAAATCAAAATTGCGTCAGAGTTGATCAATGATATCTGTAAGTTGGAAGTGGATACACCTACAATCGAAATGATTCTTCGAACATTCAGTGTAAATCAATTTAAAATTCAAGGGAGAGACGAAAACGGCTCCTCGTAAGTTGGTCTATTTCAGTATTGTTTTCCTTATTCTGCACTAGGTATTTAATAGTATTATACTGAGAAATAAGCTTTAGTACTTCTCGGTTTACATCTATGATTGTGATTGTGAATGTGTTATTCTAATTGTAAGGGCTTTAATTTTTACACTGTTGATCTAGGTACGAAGCTAACGTTCTTTACAAAACGGGCTCCTTGTTTGCTCACAGTTGTTCGCCAAATGCAGTCTGCATTATTCTACCCACCCATCAGAATGGTATTCAACGTTGGAACCTTCGGATTTACGCCAAGAGAAATATTTATCGCCATGAGTCCATAAATATTTCATACCGAGAGGAATTTCTGACTTCAGACACAGCTAGTAGACAAAAGTTTATGGCAGAAAATTACAATTTCTTTTGCCAGTGTCAAAGATGCCTTGACCCTACTGAGTTCAACTTTTACACTTCCGCAATAGGGTGTTCCTATTGTGGAAATGCAACTGTACTTCCAGATAATTCACTTGACGAATTTTCTCCTTGGACCTGTGGCATTTGTGGCGATTGTAAACACTTTTCGGTGATAAAGTGTTATGTTGCAGATTATGAGAACTCTTTGGATTCTATTTTGAAATATAAAACATTGCCTGTAGAACGGGAGTCGTGTTTGGAATTGTTGTTAAATTCATCGGATGAAAGGAACTTAACCGCAAACCACAGACTCATCACTCGTACGATGTATTATTGGCTTGAAATTCAAAATTTTAAAGATCTGTTGGAACACACGATGAAAAGTCAACTAAAATTTATACAGATCCTTGAAAGAGCAACTAAGTGCTTGAAAATGTTTCGGATGTTTGCACCGTTAAGTAAAATTGGTAAGTAACGACATCAAAAAATATTTAATAGCTTAGTACGATAACTTTTAACGTCCGACATGGAACTTACAATTAAAACTCACATTTCTTTGTGTCTTCTCAGTGACCTTGGAGTTGGTCTTTGCTTCCGCGATCGCATCATTTTATTTTAAGACCAAAACGTTATGCAGCATCGAGTATGACCAATATTCATTGGAGGAAAAAATACAGATAATTTCTGCCATTTATGCTCATCTGAAAATTGCAGTACAGATAATTATGTGCAATCCAAATAATGTGTACTACGTCCCAATCCGTGGCACGGTCTTGCGTCGCTTCAAGTTTTGGAAGACACAGTTGCAATATCTAGACGGTGTTGAAACGGTGGATATAGAAGGTGTAGATGAGATGATGTTATCCAATATGATTCAAAGAAATGGAGCGATGAACGTGTTAAATCAAATAAAAACGTCCTTAGAAACATTTTGTGCGTGGCTCTATAAGATAATAATGATCGAAGATTCGGATCTAATTACACCCGATGTGTCGCTTCTCACACAGTTTGACTTCTATTTCACTAATTGAAAGAATATTAACCCTCAATTAAATTTTGTTCATGTACCTCACGTAATTCTTAATTATCTGTTGTAATACCACGAATACTACAATCATTCACTTAAGTGATTATTATTTAATGCGTTTAGTTATTATTGTTTAATATGTTAGTGATTATATATAATGTTTTGTGATAGAATTATAAGATTAAATATGTGGCTTTGTTAAATCAATGAATTTAAAATTAAATAAATTATCCATTTCGTCTTTATTCATCGTTCTTTACTACTATTGTTTTACTATTTATTTATTTATAGTGGTAGATGTAAAACAACGACTTATCGACGACAATTCATAACGTTAAACGGTGGAAATCAAAAATTTCATAAACCTTATCGGTATCTTTGCTTCTCCTCGCAGTCGGGTTTCTCGTTTACGGGTTTAGGGTCTCGGGTCTCTTCGCTTTCAGGTGTCGCTTTCGGGTTTTCACCTAATATTATATTATGATTGTGGACGCCCCATCGACCAAGGAAATAGAGCAAAATTAATCCATATTAACGTAGATTAAAAATTACATACAATAGGATATTTTCAATGTTTTCGAACGCAATCCTAATTCCTAATTATACATTAGACTAAGGAGTGATAATAAAACCATAGTAGATACTAGAGATGGGAGCGGTTAATCAACTCAACTGAAACCGAACCAATACCGGTGCTTCGATTGAAGATTGGAAAAGGCTCACCGACATCCACAAAGTAAAATACGTTCACTAAAAAGTTGCTAAGTCACGCTTTCACTGCATTTTTCAATCACTTCTCGTAAGGGCTCAATATAAATGAGAAACAGTACAGTGGGTACCATTTAACATACAATATTGTAACTTAGGTACATACATATAAGGCTGTATCTAACGGCGGGGCACGTGCCCCCCCCCCCCTCGTAATATACCTTAAGCAAACCTTCATGTTACAAACAAGGCCATATCCAGGATTTTGTTTGGGGGACACCTAGATAAAAATGTTAATATAAATAGCAATTTTCGAAAATTTTTAGCTAGTTTGAGCCAAAATCAGTCTAAAAAGTATCAAATTCGCGCATAGCGCGACAAATTTCGCGATTTAGGGCACTTTGGGGCCCAGAAAAGCCTATTATTTTGAGATTTCGGGGGGAGGGGGCATGTCAACGCCCCTAGATACAGCCTTGATTACAAACTTTGTTTTAGTGGCTATTATATCCACAAACCAATCTATATCAAGTTTTTTAAGTCCCGTACGAGGTCCGTAACAAAGACCAGAGCCGTAGAAAACGCGAGGCCTCTCAAGCGCGAGGCCCTGTGCGGTCGCACCGTCTGCACATGCCTAAAACCGGCCCTAACAACATATTAAAGGAAGTTTGAACTAATTTGGTCCATCGGTTCTTGAGTTATGTCGCACATATACAGATATATAGATACACGGACAGTCAGAATGAATGCAGGGTTATAAATAATTTTTGTAAGTACCTACTTTTAATTCGAATACCATTTGAATGATCATTTATATAATGCAAATGTTGCAGATCTGCACCTCCTCTGCACAATAATATTTTTAGTTCATGAAGGAGTCAGAATATTACTACACGATTAATACCAATCGAAAGAGGAGACCTTAACGGTCATTTTCATGTAGGAGTTATCCTACATTGGTAATATGTATTTGTAATACAGGTGCAATAATTGCCCAGGTGGATACTATGATTTAATTGTGTCTTTCGTGGACAGCATTTTATTTGAGTTGGCAACAAGGCACTAACAAATTTTACATACCTAAGCCATTATTTTACTGCATTACATTACCGAAGCTGGACAACCCATACATGAAAATGGCCGTTAAAGTTTTCTCTTTCAAATGATATGTATGGACAAATTATGGTAAATCATAATTGTGTTTGGTTCATATTACTCTGGTTCAAATAATATTGAGGCTCGCATTTTAACATTGAGAACATCCACTTTTATGAAGCCTGCTTATTCCGAACGCATCAAGTTATTAAAGTTTGACAGCCCATATAATGATAAAATGATTGTGGAAGTGTTTTCTTTCGATGGATATGCACCGGAACCATAATTCGATCTGGTTCATGAGATATAGTATTCAAAAACTTATTGTTACTTAAAAATTACCCTGTATATATAATGTCATTTATTATCATGATCTTATAGTCAGTTTGCAACCCTTATTATAATTGCTAGTATCTTTTGGAAGCTTACGGGTAATCGCTAGCTATTTGATACACATTCTCACATTATTACGTTATTATTTTTCTAAAAACTCCAACCAAGCCTATATATAGTTATGAAAATGCTGTATGTGATTTTACCCATTTTTATGCGTACAATAAATTACAATAAAAGTAATAAAAGAATTTCTGATTTCTTCAATAATACAGGTGCAAAGATTTAAAGCTACATTATATTTACTCACAAACAATAGCTATCCCAACTTTAAAGTTTAATTGATTTTGTGTAATGGAAAGAAATATTTTATTTTCGCCTTTACTGGTAGCCCATTCCTCCATGAATAGGCACACCATGATCCAAAGGCACAGGATTGACACATTGAGATCCGCTGCAAAAGTTGAAACAACATAATTGCTGTCCTTGACAATCGTTGTCAGTTTTGCAGCCTGGAGTGGGTGTGTGAGGGCAGAGTTTACTGTCATCCATTTTCAAAACCGCTTGAGGACATTGTCCGCTCTGTTTGGCTGTGAATTTTAATTATTTTCTCAATTCATGAATTATCTCAGTCCCATTACTTCTTAACTTGATTTAAATAGAGATTATTATGTTAAATATTACTTCGTAAATCGCATTGTTTCTTCATACATCTGGCTGGTTTCATTGGTTTTGGGCACACACACATGCGACAGTCGCTGTAAATCATTAAACTATCCTGAGTGCAAAACACTGCAAATATCAATTTATTTATTACAAATATTATTTCTCGCTATATTTATAACTAATATTCGACTCTTATTTTTATAAATACAGAAGAATGAGTTTATGAATGAGACATTCTAAGTTCTAGTATGATGGGAAGAAATAAATAAAATACCTCTTTGGGGCTTATTAGGTTGAATATTTCGTCCATTTCCAGGATGGAATCCAGGATTATTAGCTTTGGACACGTGAATGATTGCAAAACACAAGAGAAAATATGAAAGTCGAAACACAAAAATCTTGGACCTCATTTTCGACAATTCTGAGATTAAAAAATGTTACAGTTGTGGAGAAACTGTTGGAAGAATTTACAATGCAGAATTGGAGCTGCACTACAGTTAACTTTCACAAAAATGTTCCTAGTAGTTAATGTGCATTCGACCTTGAGAAACAATACTCAATTTTAATAAATATTTTATGGGAAAACATTATTACCAACGGAATCAGTGTATATCTGTATTTGCCTTTGTGCAAATAATGTACAAACCAAATGACACTAAATAGCTCATAGCTCATTCGTCATACTTTTAATCGAATTGAGACTGATTGAAGTTTCAGTTTGTTTTGCCAGCTAAAGTTGAAGCAGCAACAATAGGCTATAAAAAATAATGGTATATAAGGTGCTTATGTTAAGCACTTAAACATTACACAACTCGGATTATTTTTCCTTGGAGAATTGGAATGATTGCTATGAAGTACCTAATAGTGTTTCATGCTCAGAAAATCTATTTGTGTAGCTTTATAATTGACTATTAAATATACAAGACGAGTAAATCTACAATTCCTTTCTACAAAGCCTTATCTCTTGAATATTGGTGAAACTGGTATGATATCCAAAGTAAGAATATTATTTATGCATAAAGTGCAATTGTACGTATCTACAACTATATAACGATCTAACGATATGTATGATATAGGTTACAATTATACAGGCGCGCACCCAGGATCATAGGTTGGGGTGCACATCAAGGTTTTTTACAGAAATTAATTATTGGTATAGCAAAATTCGAATATGAGGTACAATTGAGTTCATACAGCCCATTGAATTAGGTCCAAACCAACTTAAAACGCATTAAATTTGTGCCCCAGTGCCCCACGCAAATGTTTTTTTACTAATTTTGTGGTTTTATGACAAAATAAGCCATTTGAGATAGCAAAAGCATTCTAGGTTTAAATGATGTAAAAAACGTATAAAAAACTTAACCCAATTACAGAACTGAAAAATAGATTGCAAGTTGAAAGTTGTGTGTATGCAAAATCAAATTATACGAAATGTAAATTGTGCATTCTCCCAAATTTTCCTATCTAACAATTGCATATACAGTGGGGCCCAAGAATTAACTAAAACGACTTTAAGAATGCTCCTACTCCCCAAATAGGGAAGGGGTATACCGTAATTTACGCAATAAGTAACCCAGGGACAACATACAACCACATGAGGCTGTATTAGAGCAATCCTGAAGAAAAATAGCGGTTGAAACCAAATACAACATATAAAACACACTCAATATACAAACCCACTGGTGCTTTATTAACGACATCCTGTCTAGAATTAGTCTTTGAAATCTTTGAACCCCAGGGTTACTATTACGTAAATTACGGTAATATGAAATGATGCTCTAACCGATTCTCTATCAGAAAAAAATTAAGTTAATGTTGTAGTTCTGATGGTTGTTGAGATATTGCTGTTTAAAAAATGCAGGTGTAACCCAAAAGTAGAACCACACAAAAGTTGTATCGTGTTTGGCTTGCGTCTCATCTATCCAAAAGTTAGCAGCCTGACGCCTTGACCTAATTATTGACCTGCATGCCTTCTTATAATGCGTGAGCGCCAGTGAGCGGTATAGCAATAACTTCCGTGATGACTCTTTTCAATTTTATGAGGCGTTCGGTTTGCGGACGAGCTGAAGGTCACAGGTCATATTTCTTCCTTCAAAGTTTTCAGTAGGATGTCCATGTAACGCTCCTCGAGAAAAAACTGCCCCCACTTTTGGATAGATGAGACGCAAGCCAAAACCGATGCAACTTTTGTGTGGTTCAACTTTTGAGTTACATCTGCATTTTTTAAATAGCAATATCTCAACAACAATCAGAGCAACAACATTAACTTAATTTTTTTCTGATAGAGAATCGGTTAGAGCATCATTTTATATACATCTTATATACCCCTTCCCCATTGGGGGAGCAACAGAATTTTAAAAGTCATTTTAGCTAATTCTTGGGCCTCACTGTACATTATTGCTGTCCGTTTATCCTTACCTATTTCTTAAATGGATCATACATGCTTACGTTAATTACGTTCTTATAAAACAATAATATTATATAATTATCTTAAAACGCCATTATAGTTTAGGATTATTTTGTGACTAGAAGGAAGGAGATAGAATTTTTGGAATTATAGGTACTACTTGTGAATTAGCGCCGCCGGTGACAATTTCTTAGGAATATTTATATAATAATAATTATAGGCAAAAAATCATTCTGTGATGATGTCAGATTCTGGACATTGATTCAACTAAAAAAGTTACCCACTTACATTACCCCAACACAAAATCAAGTGGGCAATTAAACTGTTTTCAGCTTTCAGCTTTGGTATATCAAATATTTTATCAAGCTGTAAGGCATTCAGTATAAACTGTATAGGTAATAATATTATTTAAAGCTTTAAAGAAAAAATGACAAAAAACAAAAAGTATGCGTAATACAATATGACTGAATGGTAGTAAATAATACATGGATGAAAATGCATGACGACTGTAGTACTCACAGTAACAATACGTTCTTGTTGATGAAGGTACATATCGTCACAGTGGTGTAGTGTAATTGTGTAATGCAATGTAAAATGTAAGTGTTGATCTGAACAAAAATGACTCTTTGATTTACGAGAGTGAAACTTAAACACATAATTACGTCTTATGGGATATTTATAGCCTCAAGATGCCTTTGTGTAGTGTGTCCTCTGCCATTGTCAATTCAAAGTCATTCTCACACAGCTTAACAAACGGAAAGTTCCACAGTTCCAATACCGTGTATTCTTACATGTTATAATATTGAGTAGGTACTAGGTACGTAATATGCTCCTACGAATCATACGGATGTGGAAAGAAACTTTTTTTTTCTGTATTTCTATTTACGCGCAACAAATACATTTTTTGTCTGTTTTTTGCATATCCAATCGTTATTTTTACTCTTTGTCCTTCGTTTGGTCTATGTACATCATTGTGATGATGCTTGACGGTGTGGTGGTCAACGAAAACTAATAGATAGATTATTTATGGTGATTATTATTTAGCCGGGTACAGCCAGACACTTATTAGTTTTAGGAACTTCAATTTCGAGGTCTTTGGTTCGAGTTGTCTGAACTCAAAAATTAACCAATAATTAATTATATTTTATGAGTTCTAGTGTTAATTAATTTCATATTGCAACAAAATAAAGTGTGGAATAATAAATAATTGGATATCTTTGAACATAGTCGTAGGCAAATTGATTAAATGGATGTCTTAAAACAAGTAAACAAGACTGTTTTCGACTTTCGACATATTTATAGACATTTGATGTATATGACTAACTTTAATTTTTAAACTTTTGTTAAAACTGGACAAATAATTTTTAAAAAGTATAAATGTTAATCCTTACATTTTCAAAGATATCCGATTATTTAGCTGTATTGTATACTAAGACCTGCGCTATTAAAGTTAAAATCACTGAATAGTAATTCAGTACTTCAAGCATATCGATGAATATAGGTGGCCGTGATGCATAATAATCTGTACTCTAAATAAACTAGAGTAAAGCAGTAGCGTCGCGTCGGTTAGTGTAATGTGTAATAAGCTATTGTAAACAGGTATAAACATGTGTATAACGTGATAAATGTGCTTTACTAGTGTAAATTTATAACGGATACGGATATGTTATAAATTCACACTAGCTCAGTGCACAGATACATCAATACATCAATACATACATACATACATAGATAGGGACCTACACAACCCATTCGGATACAGTAGCCTCCGCTAATTATTCGAGTTTCTAGTTAAACTACTCTAAATACATTGGTTTAAAAATTGAATCTACTAGTTAGCACACACAAGGGTTGAGCAAGATACTTTGTTTTAAGATAGAAGATACTTATTGTCTAGCTCACGATACTTTTCTATCATAAATACTTTATCTTCGTAAAAACCAAAGATACATCACATAATTTGGAGCAGGGGTGCGTAGGTAGCATATGGTAGGCACTAGAGGTGGCAACGAACCAAGCCGGTTCGATCATGTTAGAACCGAACCGAGCCGGATTTTTATATAAGTATCGAATTCGAACCGAGTTCGAACCGAGCCTGAAAGATTATATAGGATTCTTTCCATATCTGTTAATTAATTTTGGATATTTTTGCCTATTAAAACGATTTCGAACCGAGTACGGTTCGAAAATTTTCGAACCAAACTCGAACCGAGCCGTGATTTTTTATACAAATATCGAATTCGAAATCGAACCGAGCCTAAAAAAATGTGTGAGTTGCCACCTCTAGTAGGCACGTATATATAAGGTTGCAGTGGTTCGGTTTCGTGGAAAATACTTTTTGCTGTTTTGTGCCGGGGTTTCCCTCATCCCCCCCCCCCCGCATACTGGGACAACGGCATACTGATTGGGCAAATTACTAACATTAAGTGGAATATACATGTTAAAATCCTTGGGGCGACTTGGCTGGAAATGTTTAATTGTTCTTGAAGCGACAGTTCTTGCAACAATTCCTATATGATTTACACCGACCGACACCGACCACGGGGGGTTAACCTGGGGTCCAAAGTTGGCAAGGTTGGGCATAAGCCGGTAAGTCGGCAGCGACTACATCCGGCCAAGATGAGCGGACTTGCTGGGTTGCTTCCTAATGCCCTTTTTTGCCATAAAAACCAACGACCAAAGCAGTTGTGGTCGCTCAGTCTCAAATTGATCCCAGTGTGCACCGGGTCAATACCAAATCGTTTCTGAGCAGCCAACAATATTGGGCTTGTCTGTGTTAGCTAGGTACTAGCTCATTGAAGGTTTTTGGTATCGGGCCTGCATTAGCATTGGGTTTGTGTGCAAACCGCATACAACGCCGATACTACATTGCCATTACTGGCCCATCACAACGCCAGAACTAAACGTTCGTCGGGTACCTCCAAATTAAGGAAAGAAGGCCTGAAAATGCACCCCAAATGAAGGAATTAAACCTGAATACCATCAAATCAAGGAAATACGGCCTTAGTAGATCCAAATTTAAGAAATTTAGGCCCAAATACCCCCAAATTACGAAAGTCACGCATCGGTTTATGTCACCCTCATTTTAAGGAAGTTTCTTGCTGTCACACCCATTTTAAGAAAATCGTCCTTGACTCTACCCATTTTAGCTCCGCTTCGAAAACTTCGATTTTTTCCTCCCTGGGTAGACACACAGACAGATATTTAATACCTTATGATAGTCAATACTATACAGTGGGGGATCTAACTAGGTTCTACAGATCCTAACCCCCCTCCTCGAAATTTGAATTTTCAAAAGACAAAAAAGCCATAAATCCCAAAAAGAGGTTATTTTCCCATAAAAGAGTAACATCAGAGGTCCAACAGGTGCTGCCCCCCCCCTCCCTTGAAATATGAACTTACACTATAGATAAGAAGGCGTAATTCCCAAAACGACATTATTTTGGCTTTTAAGGGCAAAAAATCGCAAAACATTAGCGCTACGCAAGAATTGGAAGCATTGCATGTCGATTTTGCTCAAAATTGGCTAAAATTTTTAACGCTTCGCGCGAGTATTGTTACATCTATACCTCATAATATGGATTTTGCCCACCCAAAAATCCATTTCTGCATACAGCCTTGATTCGATGTGATTACTCATGCCAATGAAACATCCCCCCTCCTTGAAAAATCCTAGATCCGCCACTGAATGTGATTACTGCTGTGAACCCTTCTGTGAAAATTCCTAGATCCCCCACTGACAGGGGCGTATGCAGGTCACACATTTTTGCGAGGGGCTTCAGCAAACATTTGTGATATACATCTATTTTTTACGCGAAAAAATTTATCAAATTTGCCGCAAATTTAGGTCAAAATAATGGAAATTGCAAACATTTATTTTGGAAGAAACCTGATTTTATCTAGTGTAAAATCCAAAAATTGTAGGGGTACTTCAACCCCCCTTAAATGCGCCACAGGCTACTAATACTATCATTCCCTATATCAGGTGAACTTTGATAGCTGTGGTTTGTTGGATACGTCTTTTAGCATGTTGATGTGTTGGCTATGATGCACTATTAGTAGGCCGGCCACCTTACTTACTAAACCAATTTCACTTTTTGTGTGGAATCCAGAATGTATTTGATTGTTCAGCCTACATGAGTCATGGCATGATCATGAATCATATTGGGAGGCGATGAATGTTGGAGTGAAGTCTGAGTGTCAAGGACGTAGCTACGACTTTGTTCGGGAAGGGTTTTGTACAGTTAACATGCATTTAAAATTTATAGCCGAAGGTTGCTCTATATAAAATTAAATATTTTGGACAGAGTTTTGCAAACTCAAATCCCCCTAAATACGTCCTTGTGAACATTTGTATAGTTTGCACTTGTATCGTTGTATCTATAAAATAGTAGTGATAAGATTGCTGTACCGTAGTTCAGTGTTGATATTTGAGATGAGATGTTGATACGAGAAATGAATGAATGCAGTCTCCCCGTCACACCGTCTCCTATTTAGGATTACGTATTAGATTTGCAATTTGCATAATATAGCTATGTGCTCTTACCCACGTACCAACAAACCTAAGAAAGAAAGATTTACTTTGGGAATAGCAAAATTGCATTACACATAGCAACATGTACATACGTACATACTAAAAGTACACAACTACATGTAAAAGACGCATTCTTTTCTTTATACCAATATAGAGGAAGAATTGAAGACGCGGAGTGCTAAAGGAGTGTTGTTGGCTGAAGGGGGATAGTATATTACATCGCCTTTTATTATTATAGAAAGATCAAGATCATGGTGAGATTGCATTGTCGGAGATCTTGCCAAAGTGGACGTGGGGAAGGATGGTGATACGATTCTCACATTGTATAAATATTGTGTACTCACTGCTCAGGTTGTTATTATTAACAGTGGACGACGGCAACAAGTTCACCTTCGCCTGCACTTGATAAGTCCATCTCATATTTTTGTTAGTTACTCATTACACTCTCAACTCTCAGCACACAGAGTTACACTCTCAATTACATTCACATCTTTCCAGTCCACTCTAATCTCCTAGCTTTCCGCATTCAAAATCTCATTTAATATTTATCACAGCACTCCTTTTGCAGTCTATGTGATTCGACTTATTAATCTACATACATGTGTGGGATCTACTGTTCATCCCATTAATCATTTCATTGTTTATTCCACGTCTGTAAAACCCACATTATCTTCTGTTGTGTACTTTAAAGTGCGAAAAAAGACTGAATTCTAGACATTTTCCTATCTGAAAGTGATAAGTGGGTGTTGCATTGTACATCACAGGAATTTGGTCTAATAATATTATAACTGTATAAAATATACAGGTAGAATACCGATAGGTACACAGTTTCCTGTTTCCGCTTTGTCTCAATTCTCAATATCCTTAGAACGCTATATTCGTCAATAAGAAGCGTAGGTAGTGCAGGTCGATTTAATTCCTGCTAACTATATTTGTAGTGGAAGTCCATTATTAAACAATTTCCTTGCAATCAACACCTACCTAATCGTTTATATTTTTATGCATTCTCATTGTCAGCAGTTTCATCATTTACGATCGTTTACATTTTAAAAGTCAAGGAATTCAAACAATAAATAATAATCATCAATTTTAAGTTGTTTTATGTTTATTTTGACAGGTTATTATTATTTCATTTATATTAATGAAAGGCAATCTGAGCTTTGTCACTTATCAGTTGTAGTTGAGTATTTAAACTGAAAGGCT
Organism: Pogonognathellus longicornis; assembly: GCA_034694085.1. Classification (NCBI taxonomy): domain Eukaryota; kingdom Metazoa; phylum Arthropoda; class Collembola; order Entomobryomorpha; family Tomoceridae; genus Pogonognathellus; species Pogonognathellus longicornis. The sequence goes on from JAQFYB010004341.1 coordinate 13,750, forward strand.
CTTGGAGAATATCTCTGCAAAGTTTTGCGATCTCGGTCTGAACACAGTTGCAGATTATTAAAGATTAACAATATAAACTATTACATTACATTCCTTTTCATCTCAATTCATTTACAATACAAAAACCTTCTCGTCTACAAGTGCAGTGCCTTTGAACAAAAGTACTTTTAGTAAGTATTCTTTCAAAAAGAATTGTTTGAGCTGACTTCTATTTCCCATTCGTCTCTATTGAGAGACGCTTAGGAAATAAAGTAACTTGAAAACAATGATTTTTAAATACTGAGTTTTGCTCAACGGCACTTTATACATTTTCACTAAAAGGTGTTTCATGAAGCTTAACATTTAACTTAAACGGTTCTCAATTTTGAAAAGTAGAGTATTTCTACAGAACAATTTAATAGTTGTGGAACAAGTGAGACCTGATTTGTGCAGTTTCAGTGTTTGATTTTTTTTGAATCGTCGAATATATCTAATCAATAAAAATCGGAAATGGGTTTACTTTGTACTGCGTTGACGAAAAGACAAAACTTAGAGTCACTGTTAATTGTAATTATATTATGCATGTCTTGTTCCTCGTTTATATTTGAAAATGCTCATGCAAGTCCACAACAATTCAACAGTAAGTAATTTTTTGCCATTATGTATGACATATAGGTAGTATGCACTAGAGGTGGAAACGAGCCGATAGCAGGCTCGTTTTCGAGCCGAGCCGGATTTTTTATACAGTTTTTGAGTTCCATCCGGAAGTTTTTGAGCCGAGTTAGAGCCAAGTTGATATCCAAATTAAGTAATTTTGGGTAAAAATATCAAATATTATGATACCTTATACCGAGCAATCAATTTTCGAGCCGAGTTCGAGCCAACCTGAAAAAATCTCTTCTTTGCCGCCTCTAGATACACTAACAGATTAAACAGATTCTTAAAACAATTATATTATTGTCCCAGAAATCTAAAGAAATGTAACTTCTTTTGTCTCACACTTTATTATTTTTTGAGAGACGGCTTTAAGAAATGTCTCACTGTATCTTACTGTACATTGTGTAGATAAAGGAGTTACATTGTGACTTGGTGGTGTGAAGTGAAATCAGTTTAATCAATTTGCCCAAAATTTTACAAGCATGTAGCCCAGAAAGGTATACCGTACTGTTTTTTCAAAGTTTAAATTCCAAGTGTTGGTTGTCCATCAACGTCGGTGAGCATTCACAAGACTCCGAACTTGTCTGATGTAGCCTTTGACATGTAGGTCAAGCTTGAATGAGTCACCCAAAAAGATTTTCGGGCCGCTTGGCCTTTGAACGTTACTGAAGCATGCCTGGAGTGAATGAACTACAGAGGGCAAACAGCCGAACAACTTTTTTACTATGTTGTACTTCTTCCACTTGTTACATGTCAACAGAAATAACTATATTTGAAATGAATGTTCTCCTTTGCGTCTTCTTATTTTCTATACCACCATCACCATAGTTTGCTTATCACGTTAAATTTAGTTACAATTTCCCTTACAGCTATGTAAAATACTTTGAATAATTCAAACTACAAACATACTACAAATAATAAACTTTTTGATGTTTTGTTTGATGTAAAAGGAAGGAGAGGATTTCGTTTTGAAAACAACGAAAATCAGTTGCCGAGTTCTGAGCACATTCCTGGACAAGGGGGAACTGGGATTGCCTGTACAAGACCCGGAAGGTTTGTCTTAGCACCAGACGGATGTAATAGATGCTTTTGTGAAAGCAACAGCGAATTGTCTGCAGCCTGCTCGAGAGCATTGTGTCCTCCAGGCTTTCCTTCCGGAAACGGGCGTCAAAACAATATCTTTAATATTTAACAATGAAATTGTCTTTAAAATTAATAAAATTAAGGATCTGCAAAAAAAATTCATAGTCTTGTGTTCAACTATGTTTGCATTCAAGATTCCACAAAATCATAAATAAGTAATCTTTCTATCAGGTATATATGATATCAAGTCTGTTCCTGAAACCTACACTATTAAAAACGTATAATATGTTCAGCTGCATCTCCGCATTTCCTAGGATTACAAGAAATGAGCATGAATTTTCTTGCCTATCCGGGCTCTGCTGATTATTGTTGCTACAAGTATGTGGACTTGGATTAATTTATGGTTTTGGGGACAACTTTTGGAACCCGACTTTGACCACCCTATACTACTCTTCAGGGTCTTGGGAACAACTTTTCCCTTTGACATATTCATCTAGGAACTAGGAATGTTTAATAGTTTACATCAAACTTAAATTATCAACACTTAAATGTATATTATGTCGGTTAAATATTTTTGTGATTTACTAAACATAATTTACTCCACAATTTAATCATTTGAATAAACAATATGGTAAACACTTATTTAGGACTGGGCACAATTGGTTGACAATTTTCATGAATCGAAATAGAAGTCGTACTTCTTAAGAAGGGACAATGGAGGCTTTAAGTTAGAATCCTCTGAATCAGTGATGATATCACAGGTCACCATATCCGTGGATTGCCTTACAGCTAGTTTTTTCATTTCCAGAGATACTTTCAACACTTCCGATTCCACTTCAGCCCGTTTTGAAATTGGATCGCTTAACTCATTTGGAGAAGTTTTTATCCCAGAAGACGTTCCACCAGAACTTTTAGTGTGCAAATTTTTGAAATCCTGTGTGGACGATCCCAGTTGAGCGACTTTGTCATTCCTATTTACTCCATTCTCATTCTTTTCTTCTAAAGAGTAGCTCAAGTCAACACCAGACATCATAGAATTCAGGGCTTTCAATTCATCGTTCCAGAACTTGTATCCGTCTGTCAAATCTTGTCT
>JAQFYB010004342.1:0-16554 GCA_034694085.1 Pogonognathellus longicornis
CTCTTTGAGAAACTAATTTACATACTTGACTTTTTAAGTGAGTTGTAGTGTCCTTGCGCCTTTGCATTACAGGATACCCCAAACACTATTAATAATTGTCTGTTCAATCAAATGATAAGAACGCAGAACAACCAAAGTCATTTTACAGTTAGTCGACGCTTCTCCTTGTGTAACAAACTGTAACAGTAACAAAATTAACATGCTTTTCTATTATTTGGTCGAATAAAGTAAATAACAACGAATGAATACTTGTTACGTAATACAAACAAACTTATTATGCATTGTATACTGAAAAGGGTTATTGTGTTACAAACACAATAATATTAAATACTCTTTGGTTGTGTAGCACACTATCTATACACACACACACTATAATTAACGGAAGGTTGCAGTAGGTATATTCGCAAGAATTCTTTATGTACTTTGATCTTAATTAATCTGCAAAGAAATGAGGGAACGAGAAGCAGTGCAAAAGTAAAATTACTGGAAATGAGCAGACAGCTCAATATAATTGCTCGAGTATACATGACTATGGGAAAAGTCGGCTACCTAGCTTTTACTATTTATTTGCTTACACCAAATAGACTACAAATACCTTTTAACTCTGGAACTTGCCTAAAACCGTCTTCCAATATACAGCGCAATAACCCCAACAATAAAGGCACATTCATTTATTTCTTGTTTAGGGAGAACTAGCACAATAATACGTTACCTTGCAGTACAATATCATACATGCCATTAAACCTTCGTTAGCACTGCTACCAAAAACAAAATTTCAGCTATGCAACGAAACACAATGCAATAATAATGTAAAGTAGTTTGTACACTGTGCATCTGTATATAATAAAGATGGAAAAAGATCATTGCAATTTGCAATGGCTAAGGTACTATATAATATCTTCATGAGTGCATGTAGGTACAAAACATTAAAACATGCTTTGTTCATTATTGCTAACGAATATTAGTTACAAAAAGCCATTTCGTTTGTGTATGGTATGGGAAGAAGGCATATTAAATGGTAGTGTTGGAGAATGCATGTATTGTACAAATGCATGCATTCTCTGCACCTTAGCTTGTAACTCCTGTACAGGCGTTAGGAGCATTTGAAATGTTAGAAGATTTTGTGAATACTAGAAAGTTAAATATGAATACATTGAGTTTTATACTCTTGTTCTCTGAGATGGAGATAATAATTGAGAATTTCCTGCATGCATATATAGCTGCTGTATAATAGTTGTGGTAAAGCTACTGCTGTGATATGCTACTTATCTTACTCAATTACCAAACTATTCACACACTTCCTGGCTTACAAAGGCCGTTCATCTTTGCAATCCAATTGTCACTCGCGGATTCTCTGCATTAGCTTCGTTAATTCTGTAATTAATTTTAATGAGTTATGCGCTAGGCAGTTCATTAAAGTAGGAGGCTTAATTTCTTATTTCACCTGCAGTAATCTCCGTTTGAGAATTGCCGTGCCCTTCGACTGTGTTATGTATGTGTGCGACCCATTTTAGAGATGCAGATACTTCAAATGCCAAATTAGTTTGCCCTGTTTCTGTTCAGTGGAGTGTTCGCAACAACAGTACACCTTAAGTGCAATTATATTTAATGCCGAACATGAAAAGCGGTTCAAACACAAAAGGAAAACTAAATTGGCAATCTGGAAAGAGACGTAAACAGTGGTATAAGTGACTATAATATACACACACACAGTTTGAGATAAGGAGGAAGTTAAACGCGTGCAATTTCCAGGCATCGTCCAAGAAAATTGCATTCCCCAAGCGACAGCCTGGGAAATTCGCAGAGTATACCTACAACTATACGAAAGCTGTGTAGCGTACCTATTGTGGTGGAGGTTGAAGAACTCTGTCTGTGTATCTTTGAGCAGAACACTTATGAAAACTTTCATATAAAGCACTTCTTAGCAGATCAGCGAAGGGAAGAAAATGTTTCCACACAGTCTCGTTTCTCTTTTACCAAAGCCAGAGACAGAGAAAACTCAATCCACGTCTTTCTTCTTGGCTATACATACGGCTAGTTATAAGATACGGCTAAACTATTCCTATGCAGTGTATTCCTATCTATGTATCTACAGTCAAGGACGCTATCTGTTTCATTCAGACTGGCTAACTTGGTTCTGCGTTAGTATCATGCTACTAATACTCTGTGTGGACTATTCTACTAACTTACTATTCTTACGGTATGACACTTAGTGGCTCAAATTAGTGTTTCCATTAGCCTCCGAATGGGATTCCATATTTAATTATTCAACAACAACGGAGCTGAGGATGGGCCCCAAGTGCGATCTAACCTCGAGCACGTTTTAATGGAGCCACGCTCATTTTTACCATTCCGGCTTATTTAGCTTTTCGTGTCGAGTCAAGCCGTGCTCTTTATACAGAAAAATAGCACTAGGTAGTGTCTTCTGTATAAAATAACGTTTGTATAAAATATATGTTCTTTCTCAGTGTGTGTCTGTGTGTGTATGTGTGTGATCTTTTTCCTACTATTGCTCCGTTAGTAAGGCATTGCTGTCTTGACGTTTGGTTAGACTTTCTACACAACCTGTCCAATATTTTCTCAGCTTGGAGCATCGAATTCTCGCCGTCGATTCCAGCAGAAAGGCAAGGCACGAGTAAACTTGACTTGAGTTCAGTAAAGTCAGCACTTCCCTTCTACTACATGTCTACTATCCCTACTGTCGAGTAGTAGTCTCCCTTTATTTTTGTCTTGCTGACTTTCTCTATGTGATATTTGATTCCGTTTCGACTAAGAAGCTTGCATTGTTCTTTTCTGTTGCTGTCCTTAGTTCACTTGACTGACTTGACTTTCTTGACTTCCTTTAACAACTACCAATACAAGATATCCAAGAGACTGTGTTTTGTGCTAGGCTACAGATGCAATGGCATGCACACTTTTTTCTTACAGTCTCGAGTTGTACGCGTAGCAGGAGCTACTAGTCTAGTACAGTAGTAGACTGTCCTGTCATGTTTTTTCTTGTGATTTTCAATTTAACACTTTTTCGACTCTGCACCACAACACACAGTCAAAGAAGCAACCAAGAATTTTCCCCAGAAATCGAAATACTCCTCTATTAAATTGAGTAGTGGATATGCTACGGAACGATAACATCCATGTCAGCAACAAAAGAGAAAGAAAATAATACACTACAGTCGAATACACAGGCATGACACTGTATTATATACGAGACAAGGCGTTTGCAGACGGCAGCAGCTAAACAACTCTACCCCTTGTTGACTGTATACATACATACTACTACACTACAATGTACTACTACATACTTCGATTTCCTTTGCTTTTTGGTGTGAATCAAAAAAGACTCAAGTTAGACTCAATCTTGAATCAGTCAATACGAAGTGAGTTGCGTTGAGCTGAGTTTAAGGTTTAGCTGCATGATGTACAGCCACGATAGTGGTCTCAGTAAGTCTGAGATGGAGTAAATAGGAGAGCGATGAGACAATCTATAGTTAGTGAAACTTAAGTGAGGTGAAGAGAATTGAGTGAGTGACTTGCCTCGAACTGGAATGGGAGTTGAGTGACTAGAAGAGTGAAAAGGAAGCGACGCAGCAGTCCAAGATCACACTAAACTAAACAGACTGTGATGTGCCAAATAAGAAAAGATCGTCTACGTAGAAATACAATGGTTTATATATAGGTATATATACTCGTGACTGTATAGACTACATGGTTGTAGATTGCGAGGGAAAAGAGGTGAAGTCTATTCTATTGGTATACGAAATAGAAATAGAGACTCATTCAATGCAATTCGTCTTAAGTAGTAGACCTTTTCCTTAGCAGCCAAATCTACAAACTTAACTGACTTGCCCCGACTCAAGAAGGCTAGCAAAGAGCACACAAACTCGAGGCAAGTCAAGAGAGACGTGACGATGGAATTTCGTTTTTCTTTGCACTTCTTGAACAAGTCTTGAGTTGGCAGGGCATCGTCTTCTTCTCTTCTTCCTGCTTCTTATATACTACTAAGACCAATTTAATTTAATTACTTATTTATGCCTACATGACATTCCAAAAAAGCTTCCGATAGATATATACACAGATACACAATGCATTGACAAAAGTAAAATAATCAGCACATAAGAATAGGAATGAGCAGACTTGGAGTGTTGGAGTGTGTGAACATGTTTGCATCTATTTTCATGTACACATATATACAACACGAGACAAGTCCCTGGGCACAAAAGTACGTCAGCAAGAAAGAACGATGTACGCGACTGTATGTAATTTAGCTACCTATGTAGAAGCATAAATTTTAATAGTGCATTTTGCCAGCTATGTAATGCAGCTCTCTGTGTGTATGCCGACTTTTAGGCATTTCGCTTTTGGAATGGAACTTGTCTTTGACTTCCACCTTCACTAACAATAAGCAAACATTCATGTAGTACAACGACAATACAGTAGTGCAGCGTAACGGTTGTAGTTAAAAGTTAAGACTAACATCGCAAAAATATTTTTTCTTATTTACTCTACTATGTATATCCATCTGAGTGTAGTATAGTGTACTCGTGTCTATTTACTTAGGCAAACTTAAGTCTTAGTTGGGATTTCTAGTTTTAGTTCGAATGCAAAAAAAAATACGTAGCTAAATACTCAAGTATTTACTACTAATGTAGATGTCTTGCACACAAGAATGAAAAAGTTAATGTACATGTATTCCCTTTAAATAAATACTGTGAGCTTATACCTACACTTAAAATATCAAGCGTTCTTTTCTTTTATTACGACTATAATTTGATAGAAATTGCCCAGTTTAAATGAAAAGCTCGTGAAATTCCTCCTAAACAATATTTAGTATGGTCACAAAAACTAGAAAAAACATGAAATGCTCCATAAAGTCCTGTCGTGTCCTTCAATAAGAATACCAAACAGCCATTCCCTATTTTGAATAGTAAAATTCTGTAGAATCTTGTACAAATATAGGGGTATGTACATATGTATATATCTGGTAGTAATGATTGTTTCTTTGAAGCCACGAATTCTTAGAGTATGCGTGGTATTAGTGGAGTTACCTCTTTGCTAGAGTATTATTATTATGTAGGTATATAATATAAAGACATAGCTAGAGCCAGAAAATGTATTCTATGTAGCAGTACTGTATTTAGGTAGTACAAATTGTACAATACACTGTTATAGTTCTAAACATGATAATACCTATCTACATAGTGAACATATGAATGCAGTTTGCTATGCGAACAATTCTCTTCAACATAACGAAACATAAAAGAGCAACAAATAAATAAATCCAGTCAGCTCAAGCCAACGAAGAGAGAAAGAGAGAGTAGTATCTGAAGAATTTTATTTGCTACGTTCACTCGTCTGTAGCAAAATACGCACATCACATCAGCAGCTACTAGTACATACTGGGACTGACTGGGAGTGTGCAAATAGAAAGGGATAAAACATTGTCTTGTCCTAGAAAAAAAATTTACAAGGGTGAATTTTTTGCCAAGATAAATAGGATTAGACTTTTCTATAGTCACCCAAAAGGATACACCTATTTATAAAGAAACAGCATTAGACACAGAGAGACGAGAGCTCCCAGTAGTCCCACGTACGATATACCTCATACAATTCGTAAGTAAGCTAAATCGCTGTTTTATAACATGCCAGTAAGTTTGAGAGGTAGAAGAATGAAACAGGACAGCAGCAGCGGTTTGCACTTTGGAGCATTTGCAAGGCCTACCTTTGGCTAATGTCAGTTGCGGATACAGATACAATGAGCACTACAACACGACTAGACTTCTACAGTTCAGTTCAGTGAACACGAGTGTAAGTGTAACACTACAGTCACACTCTCTTTTCACAGATAGCATACCACACAGTGTTGGCATATATTACAGGATATATTTCACTATTACACGTACATATACATACACATAGTGCTTCTTATACGTTGCTCTGTTCAGTTTCACTTGAATTCAGTGTGGAGCCGCCGACTTTATCTGATCTATCTAGGGAAGAGCAAAGTAGGATACTTAGAGAGGAAGCCAAGCTATCGACGTTGACACACACGTACACCCATGGACATTTGTAGTGTGAGATGGGAAGGCATTTGTTAGCTTTCCTGTTTCGTTTCCTTTAGATCGGCTCTCCTCCTGCCAAATTCCATGCATTGCAAAATGCTAAAAATCCCCAAGAGATGAGAAAGAAATGAAATTCATATTCGCAAATCCTTTCCCATATCCTATCCTTTTATACATAACATAAATATTACTACTCCTACTGTTCTTTGTACTTCAGCTGTTTCCTTTTCTACTCTACTACTGAACTGGCAATACTCTTCTTATGATGCCTAGCTAAGAGTAAGTGTATAATGTATTTGTATAGTGTGTAGCAGAAAGTGTGTACTGTAGTATCTGAATTGTATTCATAAAATGATAGCTTGAGTGTACAACTCGTCTTGCTTGCTATGCATTGCCATGGCTTATTATGATATAATATGCTGCTTCCAACTTGAAGAACAGCATAGTGGAGTCTGTCTGTATTATGATAGTGGGACGGGTATGAACGAAGGGAGTACTGTTGCTTTTGGACACAGAAAATTGTTACATATTTCTTTTGTGTATATGTAAGAGTAGTATGTAGTTGTAGTCTTGTAGTGTATACTGTGCTTTTTGAGTCACTAAATGTCTTGGCCGAATCCCCTTCGAAAATGGTCACTTTCACTTTATGTATTGTGCATATTTTATGTTTATGTGGCATGGGCTGCCCAGACTTTTCTCTTCGACTCTTTTCCCAGAGACACTGAATTCTTTTGCCTTGTTAAAACAAAAAAGGTTTGCTTTGCTTCGCTTGAGTTTGCAGTGTACTCTCCCAGGCATTTGTTTTCTTCAGAGTCAGTTCAGCTGCTTTGTATTCTAGGAATGAAGGAGGAAGAGGCGGAAGACAAGCACACAGAAGGCAAATACATTCACTTTTGCTGCTTTGCTACTTTACTTCTAACAAAATCGACTAAACCGAACCAAACCAAACCAAGGCAGTTTGTTTATGCTGTCTACACATCGAAAAGGATTGTCTTGACTGGGTGGGAGATATATCTGTATTGGTGCACTTTGCTTTGTGTAGACACAATGATAATGTTATACTCCACTACATTTTCTCGTCTCTTATGCTAATGCTAACTATTAGGTAGATAGGAGAAATCGAAAAACCTTGAGTTCCAGTTTTTTCTTGACTGAATCTGCATAGATGGGAAAATGTAGTGTGTAGTGTCGAAAGAAGTTGCCTAGATTTACATTAAGTAAATCTATATGGAAAAGTAGACTTCCTAGGGTGTCATTGTGTGTCAAACCACAAAATCCTCACGCTTTTACTCAAAATCCTATCTCGAGTTCCATATAATTTCATTGTATGTGTAAGTAGCAAGTGTAGGTGGTGATTTCGCATTTGATTTTCTTTGCTTTCCTTGGATGAGTGACTTGAGTTGGGAGTTGGAAACGGATAGCACCAATAAGTCTTGCGTTGAGTTGACTTTACTCAAGAAAAACATGTTTTGTCTGCCTTCTATCAATATACACATACTACACTCTCTCTTTCTCGCCTTACTTTTACTTATAGTTGACACTTCACTGACTTCGCTTCATATTACTATGAAAAGTATATTTTATGTATGTAGGTAAAGTATATATAGAGATGGATAAGAGTAACGAAAAGGTAAGCTCCCGAAATCTCATCCACTTACCCTACGACATTTTAGCTTTACATTTATACCCAATGCTTCGTGTTTGCGTGTACGTCCTTTCCTGTCGAATGGATTTTATTTGCAATTTTTTTCCCAATGTTTTTTTACGAAAAAATGGGTCAGTGGTGCTCCGCTGTCTCTCGCATGTTACAAAGTTGGTGTTTATCATTGTCATCTTAAATTGGGATGCTATTTGTACTCTAATGTTGTCTTGTGTGTACACTACAAAGTAAATACATATCCTCGAGAGCTTTTTGATGCACTTGGGGAATAGTATTACCTTATATTACGTAACATTACCCATAATAAAGTACTTTCTACGCTCGTTACATTACGTCCGCTCCGTCCGCTCCAACTTCACTCCAAGTGAGAGAGTGAGTCATGAATTTGCTCTGGATTTCGTGCTATAACCCAAGAGAGTTAAGCTGGTGGGAGGTACGGACACCGTCACTCATTCACATAAAGCCTCCAGTAATAAAATCGCGTTTTATACATCACTCTATGAAACTGTGTATGTATGTGTACTACAACTACCGAAAGGTGATAGGTAGCTTACTTACAAATACTATCCGAAAAATAGAATTGCTTTCAACGTACATTAGACTAGCGTTCTTGTCCGCCTGCTACACAACTACATCGAGGTACATCTAGTAAGTATTGTATGGCAGAAATATAATTCAAACCTTCACACGGAAAGATTTATGTGCTCAACAAAAAGCATTACGCAATTGGCCTGTAATTGAAAGGAACGGAGTGATTATCCTATAGTGAGCAGGTGAAGAAAACCAAAATTCAAAGTTAATATCATCAACTGGAAAGAATCCCATAAATCAGTTCCTTTCCTAGCTGCCTTTCCTGTTGCTTTCCTCTCTAGACATTTAGCTAAAAGCACTCTGACTTCAGAACTACATACAAACTATAATATGTAGAGCAACTACTATGCAAGTACCTAATAGTAATAATACTGTGGCTGTGACTCAGCCTAAAGGAAAACTTTCTATAAATACCATAGAAAGTGTATAACGAGCTACTAGGTATATATAATTGCAGTCCTTGCACAAGAAACACTTAGGGTTGCATCATGAAGTAGAAGTACGTATATATAGTCTGTATTACACGAACCATTTTCTTCAAACAGTGCACAAACTGTGTCTTTGCTCTATGAACAAAGAAAATACCTAGCCAAAGAGAAAAAGAAAGTTTTCCATTGACTTTTATAGTAATGACATTTGGATATATGTATTTACTAATGCCATATGTAGGTTCTCAAGTAGTTTGCAAGTTGTGACTCTAATATGTGCACATATTATACTCCTGGTCTGGTAGCAGTAGTGGTGGCTGTCATGTCTTTGCTATGGTTTGTAAATGCAACTAAAGAAAACGGAGGAAGAAAGAGAAATTGATGACCTATTGTACTTCCAATGACTCAATTCACTACACACAGAGAGAGGTCGAGTCGAAATAAAATAACTCTACAGCTTATTTACGCATAAATACGTAAGGAAGTGCATTTCTATAAAAATACAATAGAATAAAATAGAACCTTATAATATAGCGCTGTTACGTAAGATCGTGGCGTAACATTGCACCACACGCTATTACAAAATGTAGCATGGACTACATTATACCAAAGTATGATTATATGTTCATAGTAAAGTACCAGTATGAAGGAAAGTTATTTTCGACAATAATGTTATCTTATCGCTTTATACACAAAATTGTACGAAGTACAGCCTACGTAATGTTCACATTCTTATACGTAGCATGAAGATTCGAAGATGTTTTTAGTTTCTTGACTGAGTTCCCATGTATTGAATTTTAATAGTTAAGTTGCAAGAGAATACTAGCAATAGTGTGCCAATACTAACACAACTTGTAGGTTGGATCTTTACCCTCCTTCACATAGAATACATGTTGGAGGGCATTGTGTTGTATGTTTGTATTACAATACATTGGATACAATAGATTTTACTACTTAGGTCCAATACACATAAATAGTGGAGTCGTCGTAAAGAACATAAACATAACGTACGCATCGTAATGCAATGTAGCACATTCCTTGTAAAGTGAAGATAAAGTGTGTTGTGCTGTGTGTGTATGTGTGTGTATGGAGGAAGAAGAAAGGAAAGTCAGAGTCGGTCCGACAGGAATAACATCTTGTAAATCTCCAGCAAAGAAAAGAAGAGGCGGGGAGGAAGCTGATGGTATGACTACAATTCCAGCACTGGACTCAGCTGAACTGCATCCTAGGGTTGTTGATGGTGATGTTGATACTCACAAGAAAAGCTTTACGCTGCTGGACCCAAATGGAGAAAAGCTCATATTGAAGGACCGTGTGCAGTATTTTACTTTTCCTAAAAGTATATATGTCCGTATTAGTGTCTATGCCGAGTGAAATGAGAGGTAGGCATTTCCTGTGAAAGCGAAAAAGAGAAAACGAAAACCTCTTAGTTTCAAGGGGATGCGGATGGTATAGACAGCTTACGTAAACTAGTAAACAGAAGCTTGTGAATCATATGGATGTATGTAAGTATGTATGTGTGTAGTATGTATAGATAGGTATGTGGTGCGTATATGAGATAATATTATGTGCATGGGCAAAGAGAGAGAGAGAGATAAAGAGAGAATCGGGAAGTAGCAGTATGTTACATTGTGTAGCTATGCAATGAATGGGGGAAAAGAAGACAAAAGAAAAAGTATCTCTAGAGTCACGCTACGTTTATTTGGTACAAAAGCCTTGACTGGATTTTCTCTTTATGCTAAAATTTATATGCAAATATATCTTTGCAGTTTCTTTCCCCTTCCTTTCTTTTGTTCCTTTTCGTCCATATCTTCTCATTCACCTTTCTGTTTGTCTATCGAGCTCGTATATTTACATTTCACTTTTATACTCGTAAAATTGTTCAGTAATTGTATTTTTTTCTCAGTGAATAATTCTTTCGTTTGTTTGCATCCACAACCAGAACTTATTGTTAAAAGAACTTGACTCTGACATCTAATATATTCATGATCCATATAAACGCTGAACCTTATATACCTACCTACTACTTATGCGTCAACCTCTACACTATTGTATTTGGAATCATAATGTTGTTTGACAATGTATGTATACTATACACTTGAATTTAATACACCAAAAATAAGTACTTTCACAATTTTCAATTCTATTTTCATGTAAACATAAAAGAAAATGAACTAACTGTTCTATATTATACTAATGAACAATCGTACAGTTGTGGAACTACGTTTAAAATCCTTTCTGCATCATATACCTAGTTGGTTAGTGCAGTTCTACATAGTCTGCTGCTGAGAGCAGTCAAACAGTGCATTACCTACAACAAAGTTGGAAGTTGATTTGAGTGAAAAGTGTAAATTAAAGGGAGAGAGTGAGTGAGTGATGAAAAATGCATGTCTTAGTCAGAGAATGAACTAAGATCTTTCTCTCTGCATATACTCCTCTCATTTAAAAGAATAGTGTGGGAAATTCCTGTCTGTTCTTCCCCCATCGGAATGAATTGAAATCGAAGGAAGTTTTAAATTGAGGGCAGGAGAGTGGAATGGAATGGAAAGTAAGAGATGGATTGAGGATTTGCATTAGACAGAATTAAAGGGAAGGATTGTAAAGTAGAAGATAAGATACACACAGAAAGTCAACCCAAAGAAAAATATAATGCCAGATACTTCGGTTTTATATACTCCAACTGGTTCATACTACAAAGCTTTGCTCAGGTATTTGCAGTATAGACAAGACCTTACTATGTATGGTGAACTAAAATGAAGTTGCAAAGTTTCGATTCGAATTTTCATTTCCTCGCACCACATCACACCACACACTCTCATTCAAAGCATTGAGTAGTTAGTTAGACGACCTATACGAAGAACAGCACAACCAATTCAAGGTAAAGCAGACAATGGCAAACTAATACTTCCAGTCAAGAAAAGTCACGGGAGTAAGTATTTTTTTACTTTTACTTCGCCAGCACATCGAGACACATCTACCTAAGCTGATTATCAGGGAATTCAGAACAGACAAGCCACACACAGAGTTGAGACGAGCTCATTTCAGTTACGCAAGTTGAGTTGATTCGAGTGATACGGCACGGCTTTAGAGTTAAACTTCCCATTCTGTCTTCTTCTTTCTTAGTCTTTCTCTTTGGGTGTATGTGTGTGTGTAGTGTAATGTTAGTCAAAGAGTTGAGTTGTCTTTTCTTGTTGAGAGTTGACTTCTGGAGTACTTTTCTATTCTTAGTTCCCAGTAACTCGAATCGTATCTGCACTGGCTTTGGTTTAAAGGGATAAAAAGTTTGCAAAGAGACAAGGAGATGGAGAAAAGTAAAAGATGATGATGATAATCTTAGTGACTATCCTATCATTGTGTGTATGTGTGTGGTGCTGTGTGTATGGGGAAAGAGATGAGCAACTTCCTCGTGTATAAGCTGTGGTATAATATCAAGATATTATTTTGCTAGTAGTATATCTACAAACTTACTGTGAATGTATTCTTTTTTTCTCCGTGAATGTATTATGCGTGTACTAGTATAAAGCTTCATCATGTTCCTACACTATTTTATCCATTTTTTTAAACAAAAATGCGAATGTACTTTGTACTTTACGGGCTACAACTACATACAATATATTATGTACGACAGACAGGAAGGTTAAAAATAGTGGTCTACATACTTTGTACTAAACTATACTCGTCCCATCTTTTTCCTAGTCTGTACATATATATTTATAAAGTATCCTGTCACGGCTAGTCTTGTTTCACAATACACAATGCAGTTAGTGTAATGTATAAGGAATGGAATGATTTGCGCACTTATATTAATGTATGGTGTAATATAAATGTATATATGATTCTACCCTACCTTGTATAGTTTATCACTTGTATATCTACTTACTTACATACTTAGAAGTGCTACGCTAAGAAAAAGGAAAAAAGATAAGGGGGAAAAGTCCAGAGAAAGTCACGAGCATCTTTCCTGTATTCTTTTCCCCTTCTTTTCCTCTTCCTTTCAGTTCTTTAATGATCTTCCACTCCTCAGATGCTTTTTACCTCTTCTCACTCACAATATCTTTTTTCAATGTCTTCCGATTTGAAGTGGTCGGGCAGGACTAAATGCAATCTAATATGCACTAAAGTCATGCTGAAGGAAGGGAAACTTTGATATGTTATGATGGCATGGGATGATCTTTTCTCATCTTATTATATAACAATCCTGTACTACTGTACATAACAACTCCATTCATTTTCCAGCCCTCTCTCACTCCATGTCTCATAAATACTCAAGTAGACTGGATTTACTTAAATTTTAAAATCTACTTTACTTTGAAGCCCTAATGTCTAGTCAGATAATATCCACATTCTTATTTACTTCATGTCAAAATTTACTTTCTAGTATTCACCCTGTGGCACAAAAGCAACCTGTAATGTTTGCCCATTTTTATTGAAAAGTTTAAATTCTGCAGGATTGGAACGGACAACCTGAAGTATCAGAGTCAGTATATTATTCTGACACACAATTAAATTAAATGCAGGTTTGAATTTAGTCATTGTTGCATTAATTTTAAAAAAATCATTACATACAATTACCTGTACGCCTGTACCTACTATAGCATATTTTGTTACATTAAATAAGGTTGATAATGATGATAAAATATAGATAAATAAAATTGCGTCACAACTTTTTAATTTCCGATGGACCGACAGAATGAACTACAATAAATAAGAGGGATTACGTTGTGGGAAGAGATCTACAAACAACTAAGAATGTCAGAATAATAATGCACAATTAAATTAAATTCGGGTTTGAGTTTTGGCATTGTTGCATTAAGATCTCTCATCGTATTCGTTCTAAACATTTAAACTTAAAATGTGATAGCATGGAATACCTTTATAACAGTCGAAATTAAATAAGTGATGTAAAACAAAAAGAAATTGTGCCAACAGCTTTATATTTATTACAGCATATTTGTAATTTTTAGAGCATAAACTTATGCTAGATTATTTCAAAGTCAGTATTGTGTCTCTGTTCTACAGAATAATGTATACACATTTGTTATGTTATAGCTGTAGCTTTTGTGTTCAACTGATTAGGCTTACTTCTTCAAAGCCCTAATTGTTGGGAAGGAAATTAACCAGGCGAGAAAGAGGGAGAAGAGTTTCTTAACTACTAATGTAACATTCTGAAGAATAATTAGTCAATTCCGAAATGTGTACAGGGGACAAGTAGGGAAAGACAGAGTTACAAGTTACGGCGCAGTTGATAAAACAAAGCATTTCGCTAAACAACGGGAGCGGAAAACAAAAGATTAAAGATTGGCTTTAATCTAATCTCTCTGTAGTGAAAAGAGAAGTCTTAGAAGGCAATAACTTCACGTGCGGATGCAATTTTATCAGACTTACTTACTTACAAGGTAAGTGGATGTAATTGATGTCGTTGGCGAAAGAAAATAATTTCACCATAGAAAATTAAAGAGGGTTGTTTATATGTAGAGTCTCAAGTGTTCACTGCAATGTTTAGTAAAATATAGCGTCAGTGTTTGCACAGAACACATATTGAGCTGCACAGTTGAAGACAATAATATATTAATGGCGGTTGGAAATACAAAGCTCCCCGTACCGTGTACCAAAAGCTGTAAGAAAACGGAACAAGGCCTAATAATATGAAGCAAACTGAGTGAAAGTGGTATATAAGGGTTATTGCCTTCGAAATTATTATTCTTATAATTATCATTGCAATGGCTCTTCTTTGAATAATGTACTACAATAGTTTTTCCTATCTTGAAAACACATTGTGCATGCTTTAACTGTGTAGTCTTGGGTTTGCTTTTGTATGTTTAATGTAGTAAAGTAACGATAGAAAGGAATTGTGTAGTATAAGGGAATACTAATATGATAATGATTCACCTTGACTATTAACAATATACACGAATTCTGTTAAGAATGAATGAGAATTGCCTTCGGAAGATGTAGACGGTTATACAAGTAGGTAGAACAAGATAAAAGAAGAATGGAATAGACTACGAGTTTCCAACTTTGCTAAAGAGCTCGTATCGTACACATAGAGCAAGACACTCTTACACAGAATAGACTAAGGACCTTTAGAAGTGCACTACTATAGTCTAGTCACACATTGTGCATGCATTTTAGGTAGGTAGAGAAGATACAGTGGAAAGTATTGTGTCGCTGCTAGGAGGCAAAGAACACCGCAAGAATGAAGGCAGCGAAGGAATGAAAAGTAATGGGATGTAATGTAATGGCCGTTGTAAAACACTTAAGTAAGTCAGATCATGTCGAGAAGAGGGATGCTGGGAATGGACCGTATGGTGATGATCTGATGTGGCACTCGTGGGAGATGTTCGTCTCCTGTAAATTCACCAGCAAAAACCTATTCTACTTTCTGACTAATGGCCATCTGTGAACATCTTAGACCATCTTGACTTCATTTCATTACTTTGGATTGGGATTCTCATTCTTACCGCATAATACCAATTGCTCCGAGTCCTCCGTTCCGACTCTCAGACTCTTCCTTGTCTTTTAGTTCATATATATACAGTGTCTGTAGAAGTGTTCTTTGTCTTGTCACAAGAAATATACCCAACTATCTCTATCTTCACTCTCCAGCTCAACCTATTACCTATAACTGCATTAAAGTACACATTTAGTGATCTTCCGACAGATATATTTTACAGTACACTTCTTCGACTTATCAAAAGATAGGTAGCTACATGAATACGTAGTCATTTATCCTATACGTTTTACTATGTATAAAATATACGGTATACCTCCATACTGTTTTGAAGTTATAGATATCAGTATTATTGCTTTGCTACACACTTGCTAAACCTAAGTATAGAGCTACAGATACTGGAATCTGTGTAGCTAATCAAAACAAAGACACTCAAATCTCGATATGCCCTTTTAAAGGCTTTTATTTCCCATTTCGGTCATGTAGTACAATACGCCTCTGTACATTACACCATTAGGATGGTTATGGACGCAAAGATGCGACAAGAGAGTCTTATAGTTTAAGGTGATGTAATAGTTTGTTATATTCGATATATTTCCGCCCATTTTGATTACTTTGTCACAGTTAAATGTAATGGAACTGCGGAAAGGACGGCCTTTTATCTTTCCTTATGTTCTCTTGTGGAAAATAGAGTGGTTACTTTTTGCAATTTATCGTCTGTAATTTGGCTCGACTGTGTACACTACGTAGAAAAACAAGAGACAACCATCAATGACATTTCCATTCATAAGATGAACTATAAAAAACAACATTAACTGCCCATTGCAGTCTAAATTGCATTTCTTAATCTTTGCAATGCAATGCGACATTTTTACTCAACAATGTTCGGCAATTAGATGTACTTATTCTAATGTAATAATTTTCCACTAAAAGTACTCTCGTGTTGCTTGGACGCTTTTAGTAAAAGCTCTGTGTTCGCTGACAGCTCACAAACTCGAACTAAATTGCATTCTTTACTGTATTATGTACGTGGTACCTACAGTACCCATGTACTCTTCATTCCACTCTCAACACTCTAAAAACGAATTTTCTTTAAAAAATCTCTTTTATTTTTAATTGCAATGAAACTTCATTATCATTAACTAGACTAGACTATACCGTCTCATAAGGCCGCACCCAGGATTTGGTTTCGGGGACACGAAATATAACAATTGAGCTTACTTTTATGATAAACTAAATTGATTTTTGTGGATTTCGGGGGGATATGACGCTTGGTACAGCCTTGCAATCAGAGTTCGCTATTTGCCGGCAAAAAATGATTTTCGCTTGCCGCCCGGCAAAATTGGCAAAAATGGCCAAAAGTGG